>JAJJMC010020037.1:343820-385749 GCA_023531435.1 Papaver californicum
TCGGTAGTTTAAAAAATTCTTAAACTACCGATTATGATAAGTAGCCCTAAATTGGAAATCAAGATTTTTTCAAAAATATCAACAATTTGTACAATCACAATCGGTAGTTTAAAAAATTCTTAAACTACCGATTATGATAAGTAGCCCCAAATTGAGAATTTTAATTTTTTGAAAACTCCTGGACACTCTCAATCGGTAGTTAAAATTTTGTACAAACGACCGATTGTCGCTGAATGTACATAATCGGTAGTTTAATTAATTCTTAAACTACCGATTACTGATTAATTTACTCATTCGGTAGTTGTTTCAAACCAGCTAACTACCGATTGTACATGTAAAATTTATAGAACATAACTTGTTAAAAATAAATCGATGGCAAATCAAATAATAACTAAAAAAAATACATATAATCATATCAAATCGGAAACCTTCAAACCAGAAATGTTAAACGCTAAAATAATATCATTCAATAAACGATTACAACCTAATTCCTAACTCTTTTGGTTTTAGGAACAGGAGCACGAGCAACAACTGCTTCAGGTTCATTGGCTTCGGGGACATCGGCTTGAGGAGGAGTGACATTGGCTTGATGAGGAGCACTCGTTGATGCGCGACTTCGAAATTGCTTAGATGTTGGCTTCATGTTGGTCGTAGATTTCTCTCCGAACTTGACAGCATACTCTTCGTTATCGAGGTTGTCAAGGAGGTCTTTATGCGCACTCGTTGGAGGAACTCCCCCATTGATGCACGCACCTATCTTGTTCGACAGAATTGCAATCCTTTTTTTCTGTTTTTAGGCAATAACAATCGAACGATTATTATCTATAGTATTGACCTGTAATACTAAAATCAAAAGGAAATAACAACACGTACCAGCCTTTCATATCCCGACAGGTTGTCTTTGATGATGGACCTATATTCGGGCACCCTGGTGCTCTTTCCTTTATCTTCACGGATAACATGAAGATGAGAATGCTCCCGGTACTATGCCATATAGCCAGGATCTGCTTCATCAGCTCGGGTGACAGGTCTCCCCTCATTGATCATAGATTGCATCATGTTGTCCCAATGTTCAACCGATGGGTTATCAGAGTAAACAATTGTGATTGAGTCCTTACCACAAACACAATTCTCCACGTTCAGCTCGAACCTGCCCCTGAACCGACTCCAAGGTTGTTCTTGGACAAAACCTAGTTGACGCACCACCCTTGTGGCATTGTACATGACATACCCAGTTGGATGCCACAAGGGTCCATAGTAGAACGCCAACTCAGACGTTCGCGCTATATGACCATTAGCTAGGTCTTCCATGTACGGATCAAAGCATACATCTTTCGACGCCATGGAGTCTAGTTTCCTCCTCAAAGTAATCAACCCCTGCTCTTTGATCCTTGAATGGTTGCCTGATAAGATGAATTTGGTGCCTCGGGTAGTGCCTCTCTCCCATCCCGGTTCTCTCTCGCCAACTCGAGGGACGGAAAGTGATCATATATCCAAGCCTAGTGTACATATCAAAACAAGTATGAGAAAATTGATTCTTAAAAGAAGAAAAAATAAATAACAATCAAACCATCAATGGAGTTACCAAAATACCTGAAGTAAGCTCACGTTCCCGGCTATTTGGCTACTCTGCTCCCGGGATGCCTTTCTCATCTCTTCTATCAAGAACGCAAGACATGCAATGCCTCACGAATAGTCTTGAACTTTGTGGAGGGGATGCAAAAGTTGTAAAAGGTTGGCGTCCACCCGGTTCCCACTAGCATTGGGGAAAATTACACATCCCAAAACACAGAGCAGATATGCAGTAGCTGCAACTCTGACCTAGTCATCACTGAACTCTGGGTTGGCCTCCTCTTTTTTCAAGGTGCCTCTGAACCTTTCCATCAGATGAACCATACTGAATTGCATGGTTCTGTATTTAGCGCACCGGTCAAACTCTTCGTTAGAGGTCTCTCGGTCCCAGCCAAAGCACTTCTCGGTCAAAGCATAAAGCTGGTCCCATCTTAACTGCTTCACATAATCAAACTTGACCGCCGTACCATGGTCGGTCAGACCTAGAATCTGCACCACATCATCAGGAGTGATGGTCATCTCTCCCCACGGCATGTGGAAAGTATCGGTCTCTGGATAATACCGCTCTATGAATGCCGATATCGACACACAGTCGTGTTTTAACATGGAGTTTTCGGTAGCCGTAGATAGCCCCGAGCTCAGTATAATTTGCTGGAACTGAAGACACTCACCTCCCAACGGCCAATCGTCCATCTTGTATGGTGCGGCAGTAGGTTTCAATAGACGGACCGCATTAGAATGGTCCTAATATAGACGATGAATTAAAAAACAATTAGAATAAAAGTTAACACTTCTACGAATAAAAATACAATATGTTAATAATGATGTTTAATAATTTTTTACCTCGGTAGAGATTTCCTTGGCCCAAGAATCCTTGTAGCCAAACAATAGACGTCCTTCGTCTCTTGGGAGCCCCGGGATTTGACCTTCTCGTAGACCCTTAATCTTCAGAGAGTCGGGGACCTTGTGCCCTCGTCTCTTCCTTGGTTGTTTCTTTGTACCACTTTCTTATTCTTCTTGGGTAGCACTTGGTCCACCTCCTTCGAAGTGTTGAGTTTGTGGAGCACTTGGTCCTCCTTCTTCGTATTGGCTAGCGCTCTTTTATCTTCTAGCACTAGCGGTAACCTTTTTCCCCCCTTCACAACAAGGCCCCAATAGAATTGTATCGTGGGCTTGCTTTGATCGCCTTTCCCTTTTTTGATACAAGATAAAGAACAATTATTTCAGTACATAAAACGGTAGACAAAGTAAGTTGAACTCAACATATTATTAACAATTGGTAGTCAAAAAAACAACTTAACTAACGATTGTGTATAATCGGTAGTACAGAAAACAACTTAACTACCGATTGTTCACAATCAGTAGCTCGGGCTCTACATTAACTACTAATTGAGCATAAAAAAAATGGGAACGCAAAAGTCTATGGACACACGCACAATCGGTAGTTATATAAAAAATTTAACTACCGATTATCACTAAATTTGGATCCAGTAGAACAATCGGTAGTTTAGGTGTAAAAATAACTACCGATTGTGATCGATGTTTTTGAGTATCAATAACTAGCACAATCGGAGGTTTAACACTAAACGAAACTACCGATTATCACTACTTTTGCATCCAGTAGAATAATCGGTAGTTTATGTCTAATATAACTACCGATTATAATGGGTGTTTTTGAGGTTCACTGAACACTCACAATCGGTAGTTTAAGCCTATACAAAACTACCGATTATTACGAAATTTTTATACAGAAGAACAATCGGTAGTTTTAACCTAAAGATAACTACCGATTGTGCATGATTTTCATGAGCAGTGAAGAACACTGCCACAATCAGTAGTTTAATACAACCACGAAACTACCGATCGTGCAATCTAACTTAAAACCCTTAGTATTCTACTCACTAATTCAAGCGATTTAAGAAATATAAACACAAATTATGGTAAAACCCTAACCTTATTGGAGTCATCAACTGCTGGAGAGGCAGATTTTCGTATTCGGACTCCGTGTCTACTTCATCGCTTTGTTCTTGAATAATTTCTCGATCTCCTTTAAATAGGGCAAATGCGGCCACTCTGCATTAGGAGGTTGACGAGATGTTTGCTTTTTTCGAGGCATCTTTAGATTGTAGTAAGTACGATTAATTGGTTTACGATTATACGATGAATTGGTTTACGATTAATCGGTTGAAGATGAATTTGATATGCCACAATCGGTAGTTTGAAATTGGAGAGGAGAAAAAGAGAAAACATAGTAGAATAATCGGTAGTTTGAATTGTGTAGTGTGAAATAGTTTTAGGTTTAGGTTTTATTAGTGAAAGGTTTTTTGGTAAATATTGGATTGGTGAAAGGTTTTATGGTAATTTTACATACCCCTAGGTTACCCCTTAGCTTCTCCTATTGGTTGGTTTTAAAAAAGTAGCCCCTAATTAGTTTTTGGTAGCCCTCAAATCGCTAGGAAAATTAATTTGGATTGTCCATTTGAGCGGTACTTCAACTCACGCTTATGGTGGTTTTTTGGTATAAAAAACAGCAGACAACCTAAACGGCAGTTCATCATATGTATAGTGAAAACTTTTGACCACTACTTCGTTTGAAGTAGTGATTGGTTGAGATTGAGGGATCGGGAGGTTTGTCAACTCCCACGGTAGCATCTAAAAGGCATTAGTTTGCCAAACTAACTTACTTTGAAATAGAACCATATTTAGGAGTGGAACCAGTTTAGAGCATGTGTATCCAGTTGTACACCCAGCCCATCTGGCCCCTAAGTCCAACTGTAGTTATTTTGGTATTTTCATCATAAAATGGGCTCCCAAACCTATTTTACACCCCTATATATCCAGCTTGTGGTATGGGTAGACTAAATTTTTGAACTCCTTCCTCCAAGCCTGGACCGCCCCTGGTCATAATCCTTATATATAAAATTTTCTCTTAGTGATAGATCAACACCACCTAATTGTATGTCTTTAGCATCCGTTGACTATTATAAATAGTCTCTACACCATTTTCATAGTTACATTAATAAAAGCATACATCTAATTCATCGAGATATGTATACACAGAGATAAATAGTACTCCTTTCGATTCCAGGAAAAGAGTTACTATCACTTTTTCATTTTCTCCTAAAAATAGACTAAAAAAAATGATAGTACTTTTTTTCCTGGGATGGAGGTAGTATATAGTAATGTTGATAGACTAGGAAAACAATATTAAGCATACATTCTACATTATCTTGGATTCCATTATCGTCTCAGTTTTTCATACAGTTTGTTTCACCAACATTGTACTATGATAGGATTTTCGATTACCCTATATAAATAACCGCAATCGCACGGCGTCTAACTAGTAGACAACGGCAAGTACGGGTCGAACCCACAGAGAGCGGGAAAATACTGCAATTAATATCTCTAATCAGCTAATCAAGGATAATATTTTTGGATTTTTATATTAATGAATAAAAGACTAAAACAAACTAAACTAATAAACTAACTCAAACGGGAGAGTCGGTAACCAGGGTTTTTCAGTATCCACCACTATTTCTATTTAATTACTGAAATGAAACATAACTCATGAATATTCATTTATTGTTCGTTCTATCGACATCACCTATTATATGTATTAGAGTCGCAAATATCACTGGGACGCCCTAAGCATGGCGCATCAAAAGCCCTAGTCTGAAGCATACACCATCTAATTGTGTTAGCGAGAAAATAATACGAAGCTAATTGTAGGTTCACAAATAATATCCGGCTCTAAAAAGCATACCCCATCTAAAGATTTAACCAAACCATGGAATATCTAAAAAGTAGACAAACATATTTATTTTCCTATTGATTCTGCGCATAGGTTACTGTATTGTACAGAACCGGTGAAAGGACGACTAATTTGGATTTAAATCAATAAACAAAATCATGGAATTAATCTATTCAAATCATAATGGTCTATTACTTAATAATTCAATTTAATTAGTCTTGTACTAAAAGTGGTTTCAACATAGAACCCTAGTTACAAATTAATTAGCTAGACATGGAGATGGGTTTCTTAAAACCCATAAAAATAATAAGATAGATTATAAAGGATTAAACCAGGTTCCGTAAAGATGTCGTCTGTTATCAGTACCGCACTCTTCTTCCCCGCCTATCTCTTCCGAGAAGTATATAGGAGCGTCCTGTACCCAAAATCCGTCCTTCAAAAACTGTACAGAGCCTCTGTACAAAAACAGAACTCCTCTACACCCTACTTCCGAGAACGTCCAAACTAGGAAAAAAACTGCCTCCCGAAAAGAACTTTTCTTCCGTCTTGTTTTTCTCTTTCTACTTATACTCCTCCACTTTCCGTGTTTAGCCCTAGGCTTAGCTTCCTTTTTTACTTGGTCACTGTCTCCTGTCTCACCAACAAGAACCGTACACAGACTAGTCTCCAACGTTGTCAGGTCCTAGCCAGTTACCCATTTGTTTCTTAGCCTGCACCGTTCCTGTTTCACGTGAAGCACCATATTGACTTTCTTATAAAACCAACCAACCAATCAAGACTGCTTTCATAGCTTACAACACTCACATGTCTAGCCAACACCAAGACAAGTACTGTCTCTTCTTTCTTTCTTTACACCTAGCCATCACTCCAATCAACCATCAAATAACCTAACTGAACTAGTCTTCTCACTGTAGCCAGCAACACCTAGTGACGCACCCATCTATTATCCAACAGTCCAACGAACTCGTTCAACTGACGCAACTCACTCTAAGCATGTTCTATATCCTCTAGCTTCACTCAACAGCACCACCAACCGTACCTTCACCTGACGCATACTCTAGATGCCTTCTCATCATTTCTTCTGGCCTCTTTTCAGCCAACAGACAAGGCCAAAACTCAAAAGCAAAGCATACTCCATCACGTGAAGCCTTTTTACTAAACCTAGCCTTTAGCTCCTACACCTCCACTTCCTTTCCACATCAAAAGCAACCAAAGACTAGTACAGCCACATGAGCCTACACCCATTTCTTGTCTCATCTCTGTAGCACTTGACAGGCTACACGAATTAGCCTCTTCACATGTGATTCAACCCAACAAAACTCCTGACGTCTTTCTTGTATGTGTACAGCTCCTAGTCTTTACTCTCCAACAACGTACCTCAACTGTTAACCGAAAAGTAAAACGACCACTCTAATTCTTATTCACGTGTGCTTCTTTAGCCAACAGAAAACTCAACCTTGTGATTCTCTTCTATACACTCCAAACTAAACTGAAATTCCCAAGCATCTCTTGGCACACCATTTGCATTGCCATCAATTTTCGTCATTTAACCATATTTAACTAATAACTTCGGATATATGTGAACCACCTATTAAAACAATAAAATTGTAAATTAATAAAATCATAAGTGCTAACAAAAATAAATTAAGAGGTAAAAATATATAAATTAAGTGCCTATCATACTATATCATGCTCAAAGAGATAATAGAACTAGTGATGCCGATTATGGGTGTACGAAAATAGGTTAAAAGCCTCGAAACAACATTCAAAGCCCTTCAAGTTGCGCACAATCAGGATGACCAAACTAAAATGAATGATAAATTAGTGAAGGCTTGGTTAACTAAACTCAAGAGTGCATCTTAAAAAACGGAAGATAGTTTGGAGTGTTGAGAAACCGAGGTTACGTTCATCTCGAACCGGCATGTTTCGATAGAAGATAATTCCATATGAAACATCCTACTTTAGATAACTAGCTCGATCCCTTTGCTTTCATCATTAGATTAACATGATTGATAATACTAGCACGAATATAACGAATACGATAATGGACAATCACACACAACACAAAGATTACGTGGTTTACCTACCTTTGTAGGCTACATCCACGGCCAAAACCACCCCGGGAATCTTTCATTATCATAACAAGTTATTACATCGATACACTTAATATAATCAACTAGTTATATAACTCACTAGCGATAAAGGACTTAGAAACAACAAGACATATTACGAAGAGTTTACCTCTTACTTTGTTCTTCTTCTTCCATAAACCTCCACCGCCATGGATGCGTCGACTTTAGACAAGAACATGAAGAACATCATGAATTCTAGCTTCTCCCATATGAACCCTAGAAACCCTAGATTTTTCCCATACCCGTTTTTTCAATAAGTCACTCTTCTTACATAGATTTTTCCCATAACCCACCATTGTAGGATACAATAGTTGTGATCCTCGATCTCTATCGTTCTTGAGAGGATTCTACAAGCGAATAATTTCTCATCACCATATAAGACCTCTTATATAGTAGTTACATCCTTGTTCCCCAAGTCTTAGAACTCCTAAAAATAGCCTCATACCTTAATTACAAAACCTTAAACTTGGAAACCACATGACTTGGGAAACACCCTAAGTTACGTTCCGGAGAGTTCCGGAACTTCACGGAACAAAACCCCTTCATGGAGGAGTTGGGAACGAAGATTCCATTACGAATTTTAAATACTAAGAGGATGTGTTCCAAAAGATAATTTAACATTTAGGAGTTATTTTATGTTTGGGTCCCAAGTTTTGGTACGTCTTAGTCTTTGGATCCCATGTTTGTCCAATTTAATGTTTGGGTCATACTACATCAAATCAAGAAATTTGGAACACCCAGTTTTATTGCTTTGAGACACATATATATGTAGCACCCATTATGTGTAACTTATAAAATTTATATGTCTCATTAAATTTTATATGTGTCCCATTAAATCATATATATGTAAAAGAAAAAGATGAGTTTTGTACCTTACAAATTTGATCAAGGGTTGAAATGTCATTCTAACATTTAGATATTTCATATGGGATTATTTTCTCTTTTAGTTCTTTTCTCAGAACAAATTTTTTTCCTCTCTCCTCTAGTAAATCCTATCACTGGTTCCTCCACTCCAACATCAACGAAAACTCACAGAGAAATTCAGTTTATTAGTAGATCTGATTATTATGAAAACCTTCTTAAGATTTTTGTTATAAATTCACTTAGATTCACTTAGATTTAGTTTGTATGTACTTAAGGCTATGGATTCACTTAGATTTGGTCTATTTGGTCAGATCTACACGACGACGACAACATTAACAATATCTTTCTTTCATAATCTTTTTCTCTGATTCAATCCATACCCTAGAAATCGTAAACATCATAACCTAAAATTCTTAGTCAGGTAAATTTGATTTCTATATATTCTCTTTTCTCTTAATTTTTTTTGTGTGTGTGCGATTTTGAGGTTGTAGCTTTAGAATTTGATGATTTCAATTTTCTTTTTTGCGTTTATTTTGTTGTTCGGTCTGTTTGCTTAACTGTGAGTGAAGTGATTTTTAACTTTGTTGTTTTATTGGATTTTTTGGGGTTTGGATGTTGATGATTTAATTCTCTGAGGATTTGAAGTGAAGATAAGTTCTGATTTTTTTTTAAAATAATGTTATATTCTAAACTTATTCTTTTTATTTTCATTTTTTCTTTTTCTGTTTTCAGTAGATCTATGGTTTTATGTTTCCTAAGATGCAAATGATGTTGATTTTTTCGTCTTACTGTTAAGTATGCTCGAACTTTAAGGCTTATTATACCAAGATGTTAATCTAGTGTTTATATTATGTTTTCTACTTTTGTTCTGCTTTGGTTTTTTCTGTTTTAGATTCAGTGATTGTTGTTGTTAGTGTTTTCTATAAGAATGTTGTTTTGTATGTTACATATGCTGATAGATTTCCTTCTAGTTAACTTATTTTGCAGTCCACAGTTAGTGAGTTTGCTTCCACGGAAGAAAAGAAAGATACCCGATGGCCTTTTACAAGAAGCTTTTGAAGGTGACTAAAGAGAATTTTGAATCTTAGTGGCCATATTCTGATCCTCTTGAACTGTTAGTTTTCTTACTTAATATTTCTCCAAACAGCCTTTGTGTTGCTTTCTATATGTATCCTTGTCAATGAAACCATCACCAAGTCAAATGCAGCTTGCTATGAAACCGCTATGTATTGGATTTTGATTTTGACTTTGATGGGTACATGATATTCATATTCTCTTTGCTCTTTAGAAGGGAGTATTGAACTTCAAAAAAAGTATCCATATCTTTGTTGTTTACTATCCCTTCATGGTTCCAGTTATGGTCTTTGAGTAGGAACTATCGTGTTGTGGCTTTTTTGCTGATTTCTCTTTGAGATTTTGGGTGATAAATAACGAAAGAGGTGTTACCTTTGATCTTGGTGCTGAATTGAGGGAAGTAACATGTATTAGATTTTGAGAAGGTTTAAAAAAATGGGTACGATTCAGATTCATATCTTGAATAACTAAAGAGCTAAAGAAAGGATCTGTTATAACAGGGATCGAACGAGAACGATAAACAGATAAAGAACACAGGGATTTAACGTGGTTCACTAACTCGTGTTAGCTACCTCCACGGCGGAGAAATCAGAATCTTACTATCAGAGGGAGAAACTCAATGCAGATCACAGATATGTGATCAGTTTAGATCAGATCGTAGAATCACTGCACATCTCGCAGTGATTCTACTCAGAATCAGATCTACTCAGATAGACTACATTGTTGCTACTGAGATATATAATACACACCTATGTGTGTATATATATAGGGTCAAAACCCTAATCCAACTAGGTAACCTAAGACAGATCCAGTCCTAATCCGACTAGATAACCTAAAACAGTCCCAGTCCTAATCCGGTTAGGTATACCGATTCAAGTCATATCAACAAATCTCCACCTTGACTTGAATCTTCCCATCTCCTGATTCAAGACATATTCAACAAATCTCCACCTTGAGTTGAATCTTCTTAGCAACAGATGACATAATCATCCCAAAGCCAAAATCAGATGCACCTATTTCAGTGCCAGAATCAGGTCGGATGCACCTATTACAGTGCCAGAATCAGATGCACCTATTTCAGTGCCAGAATCAGATGTTTTTTCCTACTCTTGATAAGCCCAAATCAGCGTCCACATACTCTTGACAAGCCCAAATCCTATTGGCAAACTTGCCAAGACCTAACCCAAACAGGTTAATGTTGTTCCGCTCCACCAGTTCCATGGCACCAGTCATCATAGTGAACAACATCACCGATCTCTGCCATCACCGGTCACGGCTTCATCATCCGAGTTACAAAAAACACCATGAGACCACCTCCATCAGTTCACGTTAACAGCAACTTCTCAGCAATTCCATCCAACTGCCGATCACCGGACACCCATCAGCGTCACTTCTACTTCTCTGTCACGTTCTATTAGCAGAAACTATTTCTCCCGGTAAACCTATCGATCTTCAACATCGTTCTCAGCGGAAAACGAACCTTGCTCTGATACCAATTTGTTATAACAGGGATCGAACGAGAACGATAAACAGATAAAGAACACAGGGATTTAACGTGGTTCACTAACTCGTGTTAGCTACCTCCACGGCGGAGAAATCAGAATCTTATTATCAGAGGGAGAAACTCAATGCAGATCACAGATATGTGATCAGTTCAGATCAGATCGTAGAATCACTGCACATCTCGCAGTGATTCTACTCAGAATCAGATCTACTCAGATAGACTACATTGTTGCTACTGAGATATATAATACACACCTATGTGTGTATATATATAGGGTCAAAACCCTAATCCAACTAGGTAACCTAAGACAGATCCAGTCCTAATCCGACTAGATAACCTAAAACAGTCCCAGTCCTAATCCGGTTAGGTATACCGATTCAAGTCATATCAACAGGATCAAACTAATTCCTCTTTAACCAACTCCACCTGAACACCACACCCCTCACGGCACCACCTTCTTCTCTACCAGTTCAGTACACCTACACCAGTCATATAGTCCACCACCAGCTTATCTTCATATTGTTTTAGTCTCACTGTACATACTGTTTTGCTACAAAATTTTACATTTTTTATATTAACATGCCTGATTTTTTGCAACCAAGTATGTAGGTATATCAAGGGCTTCACATTGGGTAGCACGATGGTCGTGTCGTAATCAACCAAAATAATCGAGTTCTTACTCTTCCAAAATAGATTTAAGTATAGCAAATAAGAACAAGTTCGTTCCCACAGAGAGGCAGTGATTGTGATTTATTTTCAGTTACGTGAGTAAACAGGGGGGTTTTATGTTGTGAATTAAGCTAAATTAAACTAAAGCAAACTAAAGCAAATTAATAGAAACGTGTATCAGGGAGAGAAGCATTGGTTAGAGATTTCATCGTCCGTTATCCAACATGTTATCAATCATAGCATACTCAACATTCATGCATTAGTAATACCAAGAACCCTAAAGTAGCCAGTTATCTCGTCTACTTCGGTAAAACTCCTAATATCATCAAAGAATGAGTACCTCCACCCTTTGAATTCTTAGCACCGGATAACCTGAGTGAGTACCTCCACTCGAGTTTAACCCAATGATAGCTATGGTATTTGTGAGTTGAGGTTAATCTAAATAACCCGGCGCAATTCGCAACTCGGATTTAATTTAGGTCAAGCTTCTACACATATTCGCATGGTAATTTTAAGTATTGTTAACAAATATGCTATACTACTTATAACCGGAGTCCCTCGACAGAATCGACTCTCAGAACTCCAATTTAGTTGTAGATATCAATACTTATTTTCCTGATTTGCAACTTAAATAAATCAGCAATCAATCATATATAACACTATATTCGGTAGAACATGAACGATATTAAAAATAACATGAAATCATGAGATATGCGCCATTCAATTAATAAACATGTCTTCAAACATCAGATTACATCCCTAACCAATATGAAAGGTTTAGCTCATCATGGGTTTCTTAAAACCCATGGAAAATAATTAAGAAATAAATACTCAAACCCGGAAGATGATCGAAGTTACTAGGCGCAGCTGCGGAAGTAGCCAGCAGCTTCCAAAACGCCTGTTTTCTCCTCTTCTTCTCTGTTTTCTTTCTCCGCCTAAGAACTAAATTGTATACTGAATTGTGTGATGAATTGTCTCCTAAAACTCCTGGAAACTTAGCTATTTATATTATTACAAAAGCCTAAAATAGTTGCGTATCCTAGCTTGGGCAGAAATCCGAGTTCTCTTATGTTTTGGCTTTTGGCCGAAAATAGTTGCGCCCAAGCTTGTGTGGCCTGCCTTCTTTCCCTTTTCCTAAATTCATTGCGTGTGTCTTAGTGTCCAGCCCTTTAGTGATTCCTAGCATGAGAAGTATGTGAGAATTTTGGCCAATTCCCGAAATTTGTTGCGCCTTGGCTTAAAAGCCTAAAATAGTTGCGCCAGCCCTTTAGTATTGGCTGCCAACTTGTGTAGAGTGGCCAACTTGAGTGCTAGAGCCTTTGATGATGAACCTGACCTCCAATAAACCATTGGGCCTTCAATATATGTTATATCTACCCCTCCAATAGGCTTCCCACGAGAAAGGCCTAATTTCTTCATGTGGAATTCGAGTTAGCCACTTAGCCAATCCTAGTAGAACTAGGAAATGTGCTAAGTATCCATATTTCACTCCAACAAGGTATATCAGCTCCAAATCCTTTCCTAAACCCATATGATGTCCAAAACATAGCTAATAACCCACCAAGGCTATCCACTAGCCCATCGAACCATTCTATCCCTTCAAATCATGACTTAGCACATTACCGCAACATGCTTCAGCCGCACTTGCGCCTGGCCGCTGGCTGCGTAGGCCAAATAAGCCACTTCGGGGCTTTGCCCATATCTTCCTCAATTTTGATCAGAATGACTTCATTCTTTTGCCATTGGCTTTGTAATTCAATTTCCTACACTGTGGTATGTGAAAGGCCTATTTTAAGCAGAGTTTCACTGGCTCCTCGGTGATTCTAGCTTTTAAGCTTCATTCTGCGGGTTTCTGAGTTGTAACCTGAAAAACTAACAAAACTACAAAAGTAATCAAAATACCTAGTAATTCACTCAAATATAGCAAATAAGGTTCAGGAAAAACTACTTTATATGTGTGAATTATGCATCTATCACACGATAAGATGGCAAACCTTACTATCAATATCTTGCTAAGCATTATGGTTGTTACTTGTTAGCTTACACTTTATATGATATCTGCCTATACTATGGTCGACATCAGATCTTCCACATTCAATTATGAGACCAATGTGAGGTATAATAATATCCTTTGAAAGTCTTGGCATTACCAATTTTTCTTAGTATCCTCTTGAGATTCGACTCTTGTTTCCATCCATACCTGCTCATTTGATATTTCCAAGAACCTAAAGAAACTTGTGTAGTTATTCTTATTATATATGAACCTTTTGATATCACTACATTTGCAGTCAATTTTGGCACTTGTGCGCACCATAAATTGTTGACAAGTTTTTATGACTAAAATGGAATGCCTCGGAGTAAAGGAAATGTTAAAAAAGTTAATGTCATATGGTATAGTTAGGATCTGTCTAACCAATCAAAAGGAAAGGATAAATTTTAATTTATCAAAAGCCTCTGCCTTTCAAGGATTGCCTGAAGCTTGAGAGTTGGAATTTAGATGCGGAATCTGACCATTTATCAAAGTCATTGTTTGCATCGTGAAGTGTTCGACCTATTAACATCTTTAGCTATGAATGTCCTGTATCATAGTGTACGGTTAGTGGACATCCATGTACTATTTACAAATTACAATTGATTTAGTAGCATCATCGGTTTAATTTATATACATGACCTATTAACATCTTTCTCGAGACCTTTTTTAGCAGATCTCCCATCTTGTGGGACGCTTTCAGACTTGTTATGAGTGTATTGTTAAGTGATTCTTATGTACATACACCTTGATGATTCCATTATTTAGCATGTAATCACTGTCTGTTACGGCCCATTTATTCCGTCGTTATGTTTTTCATTTGCAGAAAAAACGATGAACTTATGAAGCATGTTGTTGATGCCCTTTTCTGCTTGGCGCATGCTCTTGGGGATGTCCAACTGAAGGATTCCTGGTACATTTTAGACATACTCTATTCTGTTGATATTTTGTTCATGTTTGTCTGTTCTGCATTAAGAGATAGAACATTGTTGCCTTACTACAAAAGTATTCTCGTTACATTCTTAGATCTTACGTTGAAGATAACAAAAAAGTAAGCATGACATTGACGAGTTATTATTTTATTTTATTTTATTTTCATATTCTTAATGAAATTCTCCTTGCAATTAAATATAGTCGTCTCTCTTATCGACAGGCCGATGTTTATCATGCGACAAAAGTTGATGGTCAAGACTTTCCAAATATATTCCAGAAATAAAAGAAGGTAAGAAAAAGTTACATACTTATATATATTAGTTACATACTTCAGTTGATATGAATGCCTCAACTCCGAAAATCAGGTGAAAATATGACATCCCCGTGGCGTCTCACCGAGTTCTCTGATATGCCCAAAGTACGGTTTATGAAAATGCTCGAACCAAATTTTATGATGTCCATCCATCTTCTTCTTTAGATTATCAGCTATAATCTTGTTGTTTTATTCCTCTTAACCATTACTTTCCGGATATACTACCATGGATTTGTTTTTCTTGATTTTAAATATATTGAACAACATGTCAATATTCTCTCATTGAAATTGTTTTCCATTATCTGAAATAATAGCCACATGAATTCCACATCTACAAATAATATCTTCAAAAAATAAATTTAAAAATATCCTTATCCCAAATATGCTTTAATGTTTTCGCCTCCACTCACTTGGTGAAATAATCCTCGCTATGATTAAGTATTTTTGTTGCTCTATTCCTTGAACGACCGTACCTACAATATCGATTTCTCACTTGGCGAAGGGACGTGGACTGAGCATCGAGTTGATATTGGTTGCTGGTGTGCATGTATCTTCTTGCCGCATATCTGTTACTCTTCGCATCACTGAAATATGTCCTTAGCGGCTACGTGCATGTAACGACATAAGTATTCTAATGCTTTTGCTTTTTGCACTAGCGACTTCCTCCCGCTATGATTCCCAGCATCTCCATATTGGATCATCATAAAAGAGGACCTAAGAAAGATTATCTTTAGGGTATTTCTTTTGATAATTGATTGATTAGCTCTTTATCTTGTTAACCAGCAACTTATCCCTTGGTATCTCTCCCTTATCTAAGTATTTCCTGATTGGAAATCTCCAATCTTCGGCGACCTCCTCTTCTTGAATTTTGGTGGCTAGTACCCCATTATGATGTTCCATATTGTCTACCATAGATTGGTACAATCAATCTATATTTACTGTAGTAACCTGATGATCACTGATCATAGATGAAATAAAAGCCAGTGCAAAAACATGTCAAATGTCTTTTCTGCAAAGATGTCTCAATCGAAGATCCTTGATTTGTGCTCAATAATATTTTTCTAGCTTGAGATATCTCTACAATGAAGAATCGTGTGTTTGGTATCTTCTTTCCATTTTTCGTTATCTCCAGTGAGAATCACTTGTAAACCGGACTCCATCAATTCCTTGTTTTATGGATAATCTTAGGGCATGGATCACTTCTTCGTTCTCAGTTTCGTTGTTGGTTGCTGGGAAATCCATCCTGAATGTATGGACGACTCTCACTCTCCTCGGCGAAGTGAAAACTATTATGATACCTCTCCCTTCGTTTTGTTGAACCATCAACGAATACTTCCCATCTTCTTGGATGATTCCCCTTGAGTATATATTGAGGGTCTGTTGTCCCTTCCACTATGCTTAACATCTATCAATCTTTTCATATTTTTCGAGCGAGAAATCAGTGAGGAAGTCAGCTAGGACCTGTGAGCGTTGAATGTTCGTATCTCATACTTTACTCTGAACTGCTCTATCTGTATATTCCATCGAGATACTCTTCCTGCTCGCTGGGTACTCTTTAACACGAATTTTGTTGGGGTTTTTATCATAACTTTGAAGGTGTAGGCGTGGAAGTAAGTGTGCAATTTTTAGGTCGCGTACACTAACACAATTTTTTTATAATTTTTCTCGGCTGAGTTTAAGTATTGCTGATGAAATATATTGGTTTCTCCAATCTTTCTACTATCATAACCAACATTACGCTGATTGCGGTTGATGTAGCTACTAGATAAAGTGTAAGAGTTTTTCCTTTCTCTGGTCGTTGAAGTGCTGACAATCTCGCAAGATATTCTTTGATGCTTTGAAGAGCCTTCTCTTATTAATCTTTCAATGCGAACTTTTCCCCATTCTTCAGAGTGTCCAAAAATGTCTTGCATTTGTCAGACGATCTGGAGATGGTCCTGCCCAGAGCGACTAACTGTCTATTAAGCTTTTACACTTCCTTCATTGTTGCTGGCGAGGGCATGTCTCGTGTAACTTTGATTTTCACTGGATCTACATGAATTTCATCCTTCGTGACTATGTAGCCGAGGAAATTTACGGATGTAACTCCGAAAATGCACTTTGCTGGGTTGATTTTCATTTTGCACTTTCACATATGATCGAAAATTTCCTTTAAGTCTCTCACATGGTCCTCCTCCTTCTTGCTCTTAACCAACATATCATCCACAGATACCTCCATCATGGTGTGTACCCACTGGGCGAAGAACTTTTCTACCATCCTTTGATAAGTTGCATCTGCATTTTTCAAACTAAATGGCATTCGAGTATAACAATATAAACCTCTCGGCGTAAAGAATGATGTGTGCTCCTGGTCCTCCGCAGCTAATGGAGTTTGATTCTAGCATGAGTATCCATCCACATATGATACCCTTTTGATCCCATATACCCACGGCTTTCCCATATATGATTTCCCTGTATGCTGATTCCACCTTGACTGCACAGAAAGTTGTTAAAGTTTCCACCCTTCCAATGTATATGGTCAGAGTGAATTCCCCTTTCGGTCTCGAGGCGGATCCTTTGAAGCCATAAATGTTGTATGTAGAAGGAATGAGTATCGAGTCTGAGTCTAGTTAACCCAAGTCTTCCACTGACACCAAACTAATACTCTTTGATCACCTTTCTAGTCAACCGAGTCTTCCTCTGTCCTGACCATTCTGAATTTCATTTAATGCTCAACCACCCACTGCGAGACTGTCGATCCTATCGTACATTGTACACGTGTCTTCATCTTGTGCTAGTGCTAGATGTCTCGATTCAAGTTAAAGTAACTTTCAAACTTCTATTCAGTGCTTCGCTTTCCACTTTGTTATCTTGAATCTGAGACCTGCAGTGCTTCCATGTGGCGACACTATTTTCTACCCTCATAATGAGAGTTGTTACACGAGCAACCATCATGACTAATGCTGGCAAGCTTACTTTTCTTAATCATGATTACATTTAAACTGATTGGGGGTATGGCAATTCTTTAAGACGTCCATTGTGGCACAAATCTTGCTTAAACTTTACCTTGAAAATTAGGTAACTAACTTCTCTTTTCTTTTTTTGATTTAAGAATTTGATAGTTTATGCAATTATTTGGGCTACATATAAGAATTGTAATATGGTTTTGTGGGGTATGTAGAATAATATAAAAGTCTGTTTGGTTAGTTTATTTACTTATTTTATATGGGCTATAGATAATAAATGCATGAGCTACATTTGAGAGAAGTTTTATCAAATTAAGGTTCAAATAGAAAAATGATGAAGCCGACCTTGTAATAATCTCATGCTTGTGCTTAAACAGGAAAACAATACAATTCGATTGGAACCTATTATTAGGGCTGTAACACTTTGGTTTTGGGGGCTGCAAGGGTTCAAATTTTTTTATGTGGATATGGGTGACCTAATATATAGCAAAAGTCAAAAATACTCTTACTCCATAAATAAACCCAAATTTAATTATACATAAAAAAAGAAAAACACAAAAATCTATTATTTTTCTCTTTTTTTTTTTCCTTCATGATTCATGACGAAGATGATGAACTCAAAAAGAATAATGACGAATTAATAATTCAATTTCAGATTCATTAGCCATATACGACTAAGAACAGATGAACTTCTAGTCGTAGACACTCACTACGGCTATGAGTTCATCTTTTCCTGACCGTAAGTAGTCCATCTATGGCTAGGAAAACAAGGAATTTCTAGCCGTTGGGTGTTACGACGAACTTACTGGCCGTAAGTCGACTTGAAATTCCAGAATGAAACTATATACTTTTAGAATGAATATTAGTCTATACTTATTTTAATAATGTGTATATAGTTATACTCATTCTTAAAATGAGTATAGGCCTATTATAGCTAGGAATTATTGTTCCAACGAACTGCTTAGGCTATGAAGGTAATATTTCCCAGCCGTAATTATTGTTTACGTCTAGGATTTCCCAATAGTTTTTAGTCGTAAGTTATTCTGAAAAATACAAAATTCTTGTCATACATTTTTCAGTCGTAAGTCAAAAATATGGCTTGGCGTTCTTTATTTCTTAGCCGTAAATTCTTCATCTCCTACCCATAATTCACATTTACAGCTGAGAGTTCTTCATTTCCCAGCCGTAGACTGTCGTTTACGGCTGGGAGGTTATGTTTTTACAACCATATACTGGTGTTACGGCTATGATTTCATGATTTCCTAACCGTAAATACTAAAAATTTCTTTTTTTTTTCTTTTTTTTTATGTTTTGATTTTCAAAACAACTAAGTATAAACAAAATTATTAATCTAATCTAGCACTAACTATTAATTAGTTTAACTAATAATATTCATTAAAACTAATTGATAGAGTGAGTTAGCCAATAAGGGATTATTGACTTTACTGCTCAACAACCTTATTGTGTCTTCTTATCAGCCCTCAAAACCAGAAGTGTTACGGCCCAATAATAGGTTTCATTCGATTATTCAGAACATACACTAAATATGGATGAGTGAGAACAGCAAAGGGATTGCACATAGTTGTTACGTTAGCAATATTCCCTGTTCTCAGCTCAATTGCTCTCCATTTTATTCGATATATAGGCACAGATACCAAAGTTCATCAAGGAATACATTTGTTATGATTTGTAATAATATAGAAGTTCTCTGGCAATCTTTCCATTTCCTCCTTTTGGGAAGAATCCACCAGGAACATGTTCATTTCCTGTTCCATATACAATCCTCAAAATTTCACGCGGTGTTCGAGCATAAGATAAGGAATTGTAGTCAGCCGACAACACGTTGCTGGTTGTTCGATTCTCTGCTCCTAAGTATGGTGGTACACAGATACCTTCATCTTTGATGCCGCACATCCCTAATGTATTCCTCAGCTCTGAGATACGTTCCGTAAATTCAGCGACAGTGTAATTATATGGGTGCACTATATAATCCGCCCTCTCGTACAAATACATCCTTATGACAGCGTCCTGCCCTGCTTCTACTCCTAATAAACCTGCTAACAACTGCAACACCCACCAAAATATACACAACTAATTATACAAAAATTATTATCTCTATTTTCGGAAAAAAAATCATTATTATTTCTTCATTTTAACCTAAAAAATAATATTTAAATATAAACGATGATTGAACTGGACAAATTATATAACGATACAGAGTTAATTCATACCCTTTTTGTTTTCCATCCCTTCATGAATGGATTCGCACCAACGTAACCGTTAAGTCCAACGTATGGAATCACGTATGAAGCCATCATGAAATTCAGGCTGTTTGCATATGGATCAAATGGAGGATCCAGAGGATATCCAAATGCATCATTCATTATCTTAGCAAAATTACAAGCACTTAGATTCAACAACGGCCTTGGAAATCCACCAACTGTCGTTTTAATAGCCCTAGTAATATAAACAAAATACATAATTATAAATTGGACGACCCCTATAGCTATAGATACTGTTCTACATAATGGAGGAAAACTAAAAAATATACCTTATATGACCAACTTCTTGATATCCAAACTCCTCGATAATACGGTTAACAAGTTCATCAAGATTAGCTTTCTGTGCTCCAATCGGCGGTGGTCCACCCTGAACTAATTCCGGAGCGACTTTGTCAAGGCCATAACCCAGTGCTCCATACAAGAAATAATCAGCTTCTAAGAATTCGAGATTCAAAGAAAAGTGTAGCAAGTGGACGTCATCGGGGTAAATTGGAATTGCATCTGGAGGATGAGTTGGTCCACAGATTGGTCCACAAATTGGTCCTAGTGTTACAGGAAAACCTACTGAGTTCATGACTGAAAACATGAGTATGAACAATGCTGAGAGAAAGAAATTAGAAAGTAAAGTATCCATATTTTAAGAAGGAAGTGAAGATGCTGAGATAATTAATTTCTTCTTCCGTCGGTACTCAAATTTATAGTGATTAAAGTTCTTAAAACTTGTATTTGGTTGTTGACATATGAATCTATAAGTTGATATGAACCATTCAAAGATTATTCATCTGTGCAAGCCATCATAAAATAGTTACTTACAAGAATTGTTCATTTCATTTTGACAATTTTTTTTATATATTCTTATATCAAGAAGCGAGAGTACGATAACTTGGGTGTACTCGTCAGTGATCACGGCACCAATGGAGGTAGTGGCCCTTAAGAACCCCGCAGGGGACTTGGGGGGAGTTAGGGGTGGTGGCATATTGCCATAGACATAATAATTTCCTTGAATATAAATGCATTCATTAATTTCACCATGAACATTTGGTAACCCAGTCACTCTAAGTTAGGCCCCTCTACATTATTTGGCGAGGTCCTAAAATCAATTTTATTTTTGAAATATAGAAAATATATTTTTTATAAAAAGTTAAGAATTTACAAAAATGAGAAGGACTCAACCCTAATATGAGAGATCCTGAATATTTACATAGAAAAGATGAGAAGTGATAGAACGTGGGCATCTAACTGAAAACCAATTGACAATGAATGGAGTGATCCTTCATATTATATGAGACCCCAAAATAGAAAAGATGAGAAGTCATAGAATATGGGCATCGAACTGAAATCCAATTGACAATATCCCCCCTCCACGTGTAGGGCGTGAGTTTGAGGCTCAACAATATGGACCCTTTGTACGGACGGGTAGCTCCCGTCACGGTAGGGCAGAGTTTGGAGCCTCTATATCATGTACGGATAGCTTTTTCCATGATAGGGCATGAGTTTAGGGCCTCTATATCATGGAGAAAGTATGAGTAGTCGTTGGAATTATTCGTATACGACTAGCTCTGATACCATGATAAAACATGAGCATCTAACTAAAAATCAATTGACAATAAATAAAATGATCCTTCATATTACATAATATATATAAGTTAGAAGTTTGGTCTATGTGAGTCTATTATCGTCAACAGAAAATCCTACTATATAGTTCAATTTCAAATGTGTGTTAAGTCCATAAGTTGTTGGATTCAATTTTGTCTTGTATAATGCTACGGCAGTCTTAGAATATAGTTTATATAATAAGTATTCTAGAAAAGCCTAGAACCAAAAACAGTATGTTGGCGAAACGTCTGGCTTTCCTCTAACTATGTATTAGTGAGAATACGTCCAGTAAATGCTATATATGATATGCTATGGTACATGGTTTAACTTATGGCACCAAACTTTCATTTCCAACTCTGGGAAAGCTCTTCAATGTTTGGTTTACTGGTTATCTATCCTAATCAAAGAGCATAACCACAAATTTAACCACCTAACTAATGGGAAGATTTTTTTTTTTTATTTCAACCAATTTAAAGTAAAATTAAGTTATGCTACTGTGCAAGTTAAGACTCGATCATTCCACGGACCGTACAACTAAGCAAAGAAGATTCAACAACTCTATCCATGTCATACCTATCTCTCTGAGAATGGTAGGATATACGAGTTACCACCATAGCGGTACACTGGGGCGGAGCCATATGGAAGGATAGGTGTGTAATTGCCCATCCAGTTAAACAGGCTTCTAAACCCAATTTTAGTAAAATTTTGGACACTTTAGCTCATTTGCACCCTCTCAAATATATGCACATTGGTAATTTTCCGAATCATTTCTCAAAACCTGGCTCGCCCATAGCTGTACGATACCTCTTTTTTATTATGAATGGTCTCTCCAAAAAAGTAAGACTTACAGCCACGGTTTCATCCAGGCTTATTCCCTACAAAACTAGTTTTTTATCGGAATATGAAACCACTCACCACTCACCACCCACCGCCCACCACTGTACAATCCACTCACTCACCATTCAACACTCACCACCCACCACTGCATATCCACCACCGGTAAGACTCACCACCTAATTGGAAACTCAAGTTATACAAATACGAAGGAAAATCTTTCCTAATAGGACAACGCAAGAATTATACATCAATTAAATAACTAATTAAAATCATACATCAAACATCTTCTCTATGTTATCTCTATGTTATCTCAAAGATTATCCCAATCTCTACCATGAAGATTACTATGAGTAAGTTGTTTATCTGTATATGCATTTAATAAACACTTAATTAATTAATCATTCCATTCTACTCTATCTTAATTTGACAGGTGCGGAGGCGGGATCGATATGTTGTGGGGTTAAATAAATTATATTTCAACGTTTAAAAAAAAAATCAATATAAATTTAAACTACAATATGAAAAAAAAATGATAATATAAAAACAAGTTTATTGGTTTATTAACTCTTAAAATTTTATTTATGGGTATAAAAAACCGATAAAATTTGATATTTTTCAATTATCCAAGAATTTTGTAAATACTTTTTTTATATCTTTAATTAGATATTTCATCTAAATTTTTATTTTTTAATATTATTAGTATTTACATAATGTACTATAATACCCGTATCTACTTTAATATATTAAAAATATGATAAGTCATCGTAGACACCGTTCCCTTTCGTCTCTCTCACTTACCCTTTTCTCTATTGTAATTATTATGGGTTTCTTTCCGAAGCAAAGTCGTCTAAATTCTAAACTGAGGGTTTCTTAATGAAAACCAAGTTTCAAATCTTTATCAGTTGGCAATTTCCATCGACGGAGTATAAAGAAAAAAAATTATATCCAGAGTTTTATGAAGATGCTAAAGTTTGTTGTAATAATAATGAAATTATACTAATAAAATATTCAGACAAAAAGATATATTTTCTTCAAGATGTATCTAGTTACATCTTGTATATTCTGAAAAATAAAATATTTTTTTCATGATGTATCTGATTTCATCATGCACATTTAGATGATTATTTATTTTTATGGTGAAGGTTATGGTGGTGTTTGTTGTATTTTATTACTATTGAATGTGGCGGTGACAATAATGTGGTGTTTGTTAGATTGAAAATGTTGGTAGATGGTTGTGCTAGATCTTTATTTTTTTATGTGGAACGGATGGTAGAAACACTGGTTTTACCTACATTTATTTTGTTCAACCAAGAATGACACTAGATGCAACCAGGATGCATCCAGTTTCATCCAAGCTATTTTTTGAATAACTTTTTCTATTTTTATTCTAATTCAGGATCCAACCAGTTTCATCCTAGCTATTTTCTTTTGAAAAAAAATATTTGAATTTACTATGAACAATGGATCTTGTTTTGTAGATAATTTAAAACTCTTTCCAAAAATATAAATTTTATTAAAATCGGATATATATTTTAAAAGTTATGAATTTTTTTGTAATTTGTTTTAAATTAGATAGAAAATGGATAAAAAAGAAAAAAAATATAAAGATGAGGGACATAATCAGCTTCTTATTTAAAAGGAAACCTAAACTAAGGCGATGGCTAATACCCTGGTCATTACAAATCATAACTGATCACTGCATACATACTTGATTCAATGTACTTCAAATCATAATCATAATTGAAATGAATAAAAAAACAATAAGAAAATCAGCGACGAGATGAAAAACAATAACAATTTTTGTACATAACATTGTTTGAAACATGTAAAAATAAAATAAAAAAAGAATAAGAGATTTGTTGAATCAGATGATGAAGTCAAAAATAATATAAATCAAGTCAATACACAGTCAAGCTTCATAAAATCTCTGTAACCAAATCGAAAAACTATAAAATTGAGGTAGGTCTTGAGATTCAACGGATCGAACATGCACAACTTCTGATTTCAGTTGAAGAACAATTTCTATGAGCACTCGATTTTTTTATTTTGAAGAAGAACAATTACCAATCTTAGATTCTAATTTTATTGAAGAACAACAAAATTTATGAAATTTTTTATAATCCAGGTTTGATTTTTGATATCGATGAAGAACAACCATTTTTAGTTTCTAATTTTGGTGAAGAACGATATCGGATGCAAATCTTCAATCGAGAACAGTTTAAAAATTAGAATTGATTCAAATTTGCATCTGATTTCAAGACAAAAAATTTTTTTGTCTCTCTGAAAATCGCTCTCTCTCCAAATATCACTTTCATAAGAGTATTTTGGTAAAACCAAATAATCAAACTAGTTTTTAGTCCGTCTACAATTCTATTGCATCAAATACATATTTCACAGTTCGAACCCTAATTAAGTGTTAAATTTACTGCGTATTTACAAAATAACTAAACTTCATATTACCTAATATTCTTTTGAGACATTAAATCTTCATTCCCAAACCTTTACGTTACTCGAGTCGATATTTATTTAGAAATTTTTATAATATAAAAGAAAAAAATATTTTAAATCAAAAATAAAAAATCCTAAGTTAAAAAGTTTGGATTAGCTAGTAGTGAAAGTGGAGCTAGTATATTTGTGTTTATTGCGTAGAATTTCGAGAACATTCCTAATACATAATGAAATTTATTAGTTCCAATGTTGAGTTTAATATGATTTGTTACTTTTGAATCTTTTGAAAAGAAATAAATTGTGAATTTATTCATGTTCCCCATGAGAATTTGATGAAGGGAGTTTTAACTAATTAAAAGATATCAAAATTTTCACATTTTCATATTATAGTTTAACTGTCACTATCAATAACATGTATTTACATCACTACAATTTATGACCAAGATTAGTCGGATATATAAGGCTTATGATACGGTCAGTTGGCCATTTATCCTTAAAATTATTCAATGTTTGGGTTTTGATGCCAGATTTATAGATTGGATAAAGATGATTCTTGAAATTGTTTCTTTCTAGGTACTTATCGATGGATCCCCAAGTAAGAGCTTAAAGACAAGTAATGGGTTAACACAAAGAGATCCCTTGTCTTTTTTTATCTTCATCATTTGTTTAGAAATTATGTCTAGATTGATTACTAAAGGTCTGACTGATTTGTAATCTTAAGACTATTCTTGATAAGTAATACAGGTGATCAGGACAGAAGATTAGTGATGCAAGTCTGACTGATCTACCATCGGCGAAGTTAACTTGTTAAACGCTTCCAGATCCCTTCACCGGAGATTAATTCGATATTTTTGATGGCTTGAGGCATCATCTTAGGCACTAAATTATGGGCATTGAGAAATAACGCGTGGAACATCCTGTGTGGGGAGACAGGGAAAGCCAAGATGCAAGCCATTGTATATGTTGGCTTTTTTTGACAAAAACTTGAGATGTTTAATTTTTATTGAGTTTTTATGATGAATATGTGAAGATTATGTGCATCGGAGGCGAGTATTTATAGGCTAAGATTGTGGTGGCTTTGAGTGAACAAAATTCTAAAAAATTAACACTAAATTCAATTGAGGGTACTAAAAATGGTTTTTGAGGGATTTTGAGTTCTTTGACTTTGAAATTACTTACTTGACAAATTGTCAAGTTGTAGGGTCAGTTTCCAGAAGTGTGGTTTCTGAAACAAAATTAAGCCCAAACTCTGTTGAATTCTAATACTTGAGCCTCATAGCCATTTGCACGAAGAAATCCTTTTTAAGAGTTGCAGCAGTTGCTCGAATTCTCTCGTGGGCTCCTCTAGGAATAATATGTTTAGGTAGAGGGATATGGGGTGTCTTAGTAGATAGAAAATGATTATATTGAATCAACTATATTGTTGTATTACTTTTCCATTATTAATTTAAATCTAAAACAAAACAAAATAAAAAAGTTAAAATAAAAAAAATTGTGATTTAACCAACAACAAATCCGCCAACCACAACAACAAAACGATGAACAAGTGAATTTCAAACACCTTAATAAACAGTCCAGCATCCAGACATGATTTACTTTAAAAAAAAATCGACAAACCAACTAATTTTTATTATTTTTAATTGATCAAATAGATTAGATTTATTAAATTTACGACTAGGTCGTACTTGATTTTCCTAGCCGTAAATATTTTTACGTCTAGAAAATGATAAATTTTTAGTCGTAGTTTAATATTTGTTACAACTAGAAATTGATGAACTTCTAGACATAACTGCTTTTTCCAAAATCTAATTTAATTAAATTCACTAATCGAATCTAACAACCAATACTTAATTAACTAAGCTGGTTAAGTTTATTAACACTAATTAACTGAGGGTATTTTAGTTATTATCTAAAAAAAACATTAGGATAAAAGGTTATCGAATTTGTTACAAAATACCTTATTTTATCTTATACAGGAGCCCCTCTAGAATCTGAGCAGCTCTGAAAATAGGTTTCTACAAAAAAAGAAAAAGGAGAAAATTGCTTACGGATTAACCCTTTGTGATAAGAAATCAAAGATCAGACTGCAGCCCAGAATGACTCAATGGTCATTTTAAGACTGTGAATCTATGAGTTTGTTACCACTCTCTCACAGTTTCTTCTTGTATCAGAGAGCAGAGACGGATTTACTAAGGGCCCAATATGGACCCTGGTCCCCATTAGATTTTGTAATATTACCCTTACAGATTGTGGGGACAATTTCATGACCATAAAAGTGTAAACTTGCTGATTCATGAAGCTTGTTTTGTGTTTCAATCTTTGTCCGGCAAAGTTCTTTGTTAATTAAAAAAAAAACAAGAGATTTCTATCGAAATGGGCTAGTGGTTTGCACGTGCTTTGCACGACTTGATTTAATATTTTGGGGCTTAAGTTTACATGTTTGCTATGCTCTTTTCGCTATGTTTCTCATGGCTCGAGCAGGAATATATATTATTACTACAGGATCTTGGCTTATGTTTTAAAAACAAATGCCTCTTAAATATAAACTACTATATAACTCTTTCTTATCGTTAATTGGAAATTGTAAATAGACAGCCTTCGAGTGCTTAGTTAAATTTAGGTACCCACTTTTCGTATATATATTTGTCCCCTCTGAATTCAAGTTCTAGCTCCGTCCCTATCTGAGAAAGAGTTTGATTTCTCACATAAAAGGGAACTCTTAAAGCAAGGGCTATAGGATAAAGTGTTCAAGCTTTCTATCTCTTTCAAAACGAATGAGTGACTAGGCGAAAAAGTGTTTTTTGTACTATGGGGAATAAAGTAGAGAGGCTAGACGAGTGAAGTTTCCACGTCTAGTATAATATTTTATTTAGACGGGAAAAGATTACCCTCCAGGTAATTTATTTACTTATTTTAATAGTTAAAACCTAGGTAGGACCCACGTTTGAGGTATTTAATATTAAAAAAATACCTAAACGGGTGAACTTCAGTCGTTCGGGATAAAATTTCATCCAGACGGGTAAACTTCAGCCGTCTAGTGAAGACTGGCAACCATTCAGGAGTGTATGATAAACCTTAGATGAAAGACTCTTTCTTCTCTAACCATAATAAGGTCTAATTTGCTCTCTTTGGATGAAACTCATTCACTTTGAATAAGACATTCTCCCATAGCCCTTGCTCATATAACCCCTCCCCCATGGATAGTCGGAACTAATGCCCATTGGGGCAAGTTTGTTGACGTATTTGTGGTTATTAACATCAGTAGCAGGTTTAGTGAGATGGGTCTGTTCAATGCCTCAAGGGGCTGGACAGTCCATGTAACATTAAGAAAAATAAAAAAATACATACATCTTAGGCTGTCCATGAGATCCAAAATCAAATCGCGGGTATCAACGATCCATCGGACTAACACATACTATTGACCTCAATTATCTCTCATCATATGCCAGCATGCACACATAATGCGCACACGTGTGCCCTCCACTGCGGAAGAAGAGTTTTCTGGCCAACAACATCGTAGTCGCAAGAGTTGTCGTCATTATATACATGATATCATCATCTATAGCATCAACATCATATTTGCTGTGCGTTTAGCCTCTTCCCATTTATGATTAAAAAGGTGGAAAGAAAACATCACCTAATCTTTTCAATTGAGAACCACAATTTTATTTTGATTCCTTTCTTGTAAGTTAGTGTCCATGTCTTGCAAAAAAAACAATCAATAATGTGTCAAAGAATGTCCACAAAGTAGGCATTATCCCGAGACAAAAGTTATATTGGTTCTCTTTTTTTTCTTTTGACCGAAATGAAATGCAATGCAATGCAATCATAGCACTAGCTATTACTTTATATTCCTATCTTTGGTTTTTCTGGACGGCTTTCGGATATTCAGTCATGACCATCCCTATACTGCTACTTGCCTTTCGTTGCCCCAATTATGTTCATGTAGTCCGGCCATACATCTAAAGCATCTTTGCTGACTCAACCTCACCTACATTCTTGTCCAAACAAAACCCAGCTTCACTAAAGCTAAAAGAAGAAAATTTCCTAATTATCCTTGAAAAGTTATTACAGCAAGATGTTTTAGCGGATTCGTAATTTTGTTTGATTAACTAGACATAGTTCCGAACCAGTACAGTGCCAATGCAGGGATTAATTACAGACTGCAGGTTTAGGAAATCCGACAGACTAACACTGTCAACAGCAAACTACCACTAAAGCTAGATGCACAGGAGAGATCTATGATTCTTGGGAACCAGAATTCTAAATGTGATCCATGTGTGCCAAAACATCTTCAGGTTTTTTCCATACTCTTAGTACCTACAGATATTTCCCCTTCTGAGTTGCGTTGTCACCAAATCGCCCAATCGACGCGGTGCTTCTAATTCTCAGCTCTCCAATTCTATCTTCCTCTTTTTCTAAAAGTAGATTCCTAAACTGACCCACACCTTGCACCTTTCAAATATTCCCTCTCCTCACCCAAGTACACATATAAATACATTTCTGATTCTTTTACATTCTACAACTTGGAATCTCATTCAGAAGAGTAGTTCCCTCTTCTTTTCTTCGCCTGACCATGGTTCCTGAATTAGAGGTATGTTCTTCTTTAAACCCATCTCTGCAACATATAAAATATGATACAGATCATCACAAATATAACATGAATTTCGAGTCAATAAGATCTATCTATTTCATTTTATTCTAAGATGAATATATCTGTGGGTTTCTCAATGATCATACAGAAACCTCGAGTGACTGAAATATATGTCCGAATGGACTGTAATGGATGTGTGCAGAAGATAAAGAAAGCTTTGAGTGGCATTAATGGTAATTAGCTTCGTCATACACCATTTCCTAATTCTGCTGCCTATGTTTTCTTTTTGTGTTTTTCCTAACTAGACATAAATTAAAAGTTATTTTGAAATTTTGGACAGGCATATATGACACATATATTGATTTCCCTAAACAAAAGGTGACAATAATAGGATGGGCTGAACCTGATAAGATCATCAAAGCTATAAAGAAGACCAAGAAAAATGCTATCGTTTGCAGCCATACTGAACCTACAGAGTCTACTGAACCCCCTACAGAACCACCTCCCCCAGAAGCTGCTGCAGCTCCTGATGCAGCAACCTCTCCTACAGAACCTCCACCAGATGAAAACTCACCACCACCACCAGAGCCTCCAAAAGACCCACCACCTCCTGAAACCCCAACTCCACTGGAAAACAAGGAGCCTGAGATGCCAACACAACCACCAGCAACACTAGAGAACCCACCCCAACCTAAGGATTTGGAACAAATTCATGTTATACATCACCATCATCCACAGGATAACAGATATGGGTACAGTAGCTTTTGGAATGATCAGCAATATGATCGTGGACACTGGCAAAATTACCCTCATGAACTTAGAACAAACCAACCCATGTATAGCTACAACAACTGTACACCTTCACCATACGTCTCTGGGTACTACCAGACTGCCCGTTCACCTCCACAACCCACAGATTATAGAACGGAACAACACCATAATGGAGAGTATGGAAACTATGACAGTACCAACGGTGATAGGAATAGTATTACCTCAATGTTTAGCGACGAAAATCCTAATGCATGTACAATCGTCTAAATTGCGAGGGATTGGTATGTATGTAAAAAGGGATTCTCTTTCTTTTGCCGCTAAAAGAGAGTCTTAATTAGCTAGATATAAAAGGAGACAACTAGAGTAACTAGTACAGTAACTGAGGTAGCAACAATGAATGACCTGTACGTAACGAATAAGACAATATGGACACTATCTAGTGTCATTTCGTATGAAAGAATAATAAAATATACACATTCGTGAACTACGTTATATTGTGTTCTATTTTTGGAGTAGTTTTTCCCCAATTTGCTTTGTCATCCTAGAATGTCTAACAGCAAAGATAATGTCTAGTTCTAATCATGTTTCAGACAGGAAATATAGAACTTAAGCATCAGCAGGTTAGCAATATATTTCAGTAGAACAATCCCTTGCAAGTCACCAGCATATTTGTTCGGCTGAAAATTTTCATTTGTATTGATTAATGGGCCCATGTAAGTATGTAACAGAAAATAATAAATGACCTTAAATATCTCACAGTAACATCATTATAGTAATTTTCCCTTGGTAAAGTAATGTTACGCTAAGAAAATTGCACAGATAAACCGAACACAACTACCATGGATTACAAAACGACCCAAAGAACAGCATGGCCAAACCTGAACAAAAGTTTAAGCTGGTGTTACCAGATTGATAATTCTCGCAGGATTGCCTGCTCATTTTTTATAATTTGGTGCGCAAAACCAGCTGTGAGGCAAGTGTTGTACATATTGGGCCCCAATGAGGCGACTAGTTAGATTCACATCAGAAAAGTACCTGGTAGCAGCAAAATTTAAACGGAAAGCAATGATATAAGCTACACAAAATCGATGGTAAATATAACAAAAGCAGATGACAAATAACTAAAGAAAATCTACATCAGGACATTTAATTATTTCCCGGACCAGTCAATGAAAATTGCATAAGAGTGGTCACTACTTACTGCTTCATTTAGTCAATATGTAGAATAATTACAGGTATCCGTCATTTCAAAATAATGAAATTAGAAGAAAAAAAGAAAAGAGAGAGTAAAATAGAACTGTCAAAATGATGATACAATCTATTCTTCTGGACAAAATTATCCAGAAAGAAAAAGAGAAGCAATTACAGAAAACATTGCAGGATTTTAACTTGCCATTACCTCCTTTGGTGATGCCCTTAAGTATCACTATCGCTGCCGCTTTCAGATTCATCTTCTTTCCCGTAAACACATTCAATGCTTTCATCTTCATCTTCATCCTCATCATCACTTTCATCAGACTGATCATGGTTTGCTGATGTGTGTGTCTTATCCTGCCCAGTCTTATCAATCTGCAAAAGCATAAGCCTGGTTACCAACAAAATTTTACTAAACACAAACGAAGGTATCAGATAAACTAGAAATTCTAGACCTTTGCCATCGCAAGCTGCATGCGACCCGATAACTGTAGTAAAGGTTGAACAGCTAAACATTTTGATTCTGTCATCTGAGACATGAAATAAGATAGTCAGTGCTGTATTACGAATTATTATAGGTTTAGACACAACTGATCAATGACGAATGAGTAACTACATTTGTGAAGTGAAATTAAGGCTTTACACCAATTTTACCTTATACAAGGAGTCCAGCAACTGTGAAGAGGGTTCTTGAGATATGACATAGGAACTGTGATTTACTAGTATACTACAAATCCATGGTAGAACATATTTTGCACTGCCTGACCTGTTAAAGACAAGAATTTAGTAAAACCTCAGTGGATCTCTGATTCATGGGTGTCCTACATTTTTATGCCAAATGAACAGGCTTTCCCATTTACCAGATATACTGATAATCCATATGTAATTAATTTAACTCTATGTAGAAAATAAATAACACACCTTGATTTCCACAGGGTCACCAAGAATGTCAGCAACTTGTAGGCATCACGAGATGATAAAGACATAATATTTGCTTTTATCTGGTGAGGAATGTACAGAAATTAAAAACAGCCTTCATTAGCACATACAAAATAAAAGTGGTGATTACAAACAAATTAATTAAGAAACAAACCTTCTTTGGAGGGATATTAGCTTCAAAATTGCCATCAATGAACATGGTAGAACTCATTAAGTCTTTAAGAGCTGACTGGTGACTTCCTAAACTAAGTTCATCTTCATTACTAAGAATTTTTAATGATCTAAGCCGATCCTCCATGACTGATGTGACAACCTCCTCACTTTTTTCTAGGTCATCTGTAAAAACTCTAAATCAGAGAGCCAAAAATTTACACTAACTGCAAGATTAATCATTTGCTAAGGTCATAAACTACAAACAACAAAACACCTAAAGAATTCTTGACCTTACCATCTATTTCCAAAGGTTTAGTTTGGCTGGTTTTGCTGATCATACCATCAGTCATCTCTTCATCAGTATCTATACTAGAAGGCCGACGCCTTTTTTTTATTTCCTTAAAATCATGAAGCTTCGGATGAACTGTGGCATCTTCAGCATTTGCACGGTCTAACGTAGTTACTGTAAATAAAGGAAAAAGCATAATCAGAAATTTATGGAAATATGTTAACGTTTTTTGTTAGATGAGATAAGGACTATTCTATCAGTTTTAGCTTTAATGCAGTAACCTAAAGTTTTTACTGGTTTCAACAACAGTCCCTACAGGCTACAGGTAACCATCAAAAACTATAGGAATAAGGAGCATACCTTCAGTGTGTAAAACTTGCCTCTTTTTGTGCGACTGTTCCAATGGCAGAAGAACTCCCTCCTGGGTACTATTTAGCACAATGTCTGTACCATATGTAACTAGCATTTTCTCAAACGACGGTTTTACTATAGAACCATACACTAGATATATGTGTCCAGAACCAGGTTTCATGATCCCTTGTAACTCTGCAGCAAATATCATAGGTAATGCGCTTTTATGATTCTTTGAGAAGTGGCCCCCAGCAGATAATGAGATTCTTGTTGGCTTGGCATTTCGTAATTCCTCGGCATGTCTGCCATACCAGAAGTAACAGTGACCCACTTCAGAGACGGCTACGACGTAAATTCCTGCATCATCTGTTTGCCCACTCTCTTTGCACTTACAATCTAAGAAGACGGCAGGATGATCCATGGAAAGAACACAGCTGGCAGACTTCTTTTTGCTACCATCTATCTCCCATAGTGCAACATATCTTTCCCCAGCAGCAGAAGAAAGCAAGTATTTCCCATCTTCACTGAAGACCATACAACGAACAGCACCCTAATGGAACAGTATGTGCTTTTAATATAATTTACAAAGGAAAAGGAAATAGATGAGAAAAAAAAAATGAGAAACTTGTTTGTACTCACAGGGTGGCCTGAAAATTTCTGTATCTTTTTGTTATCCGAACAATTAAAGATCTTCAACTGAGCAGCTGCAGTTGCTAATGTCTTTCCATCTGATATAAATGAAGAAAAACGATTAGTGCCATAAAATTTAACAGACCACCAGAGACTCCACATACAGGAAGTCAGGAAATAAACCACAAATCAAAATATCCCGGAAATGCATTAGCATAGTGTAGATAAGATTGATGTAAGCTTAAGACACAATTCCAAAAACATACCGGGTGAGATGACCATAGAGGATATTGCTTTCGTAGAAGCTTTAAATTTCTCCAATAAGTTACCACTGGCAGGATCAGTTTGGCAAACCATACCATCAACACCTGCAGAATATAAGCATGAACTCTCTGTAGAAAAGGAAACAGCATTGACACCCCTGAAAATAAACAAAGGATTCAATTTGTGTTAATAAAAACCTTGTTCTACTTGGAACCGAATGAAAACAACATAACTCACCCAGGATGGCAATCATTTGATCTCCATTTCAATTGCCCGGATGATACATCAAGAGCTATAACATCGCCACTACCCGTTCCCGCAACTAACAAAGACTGCCCAACCTTCTTTTTCTTCTGAAACAGAAATAACCAAATAAATTTCATTCTCAAGATGTCCAAACTTTAAAACACCAGGACCTAATAGTTTGACAAATTAATTAAGCTTGTAATCAACAAGAATAAAATAGAGACGAACCTTTCTCTCCAAAGATAACCATTTCATACATGTATAATCAAGTGAAAGATGCCCATTTCCTGATTCTTTGTATAACGATGTACCATCATTATTCTCCACAGCAGTCGATGCGATGTCTGCAAATTGTGTCTGGACTTGACCTTTAATAGTATCCCAAACCTGAAATAAAAAAGCTTCCATTTACACATAATATCCAGAATCAAAATTTCGGTAAGTGACAGAGTGATTCAATCAATCAACCTTCAGAAGATTATTTTTTACCTTAATCCGACCATCTCCAGAACTAATTGCAAAGAAATCCGAAGAAGGACTGAATGATGTCAAAAGATCTTTAATATTTTGTGAAGAAGAACCCATATTCCTGCAAACAATTTTTTGAAGGTTATTCGACTATGTGGCCCTAAAATCCCAAATACATAACCTTAGAGAATAAAAAAAAAGATGATCAAAAAATTAAGAAAAAAAAAAGAAGAAGATAGTGGTGGGAGTGTACCTGGAGTTTTCCTTCTTGATGCCCATCGTCCTGAATCACTATTGAAACCCTTATTTGTTCAGAGAAAATCTGGAAAACCTAAAACTTTGAATGAGGGAGAAGAAAACGGCGGGAATCAGCTGAACACTAAAACCCTAGCTAAATCTTCTGGACTGCTTTTGTTCACTTTTGCTTTGCTAGTACTGTGTTAGTGAAAGTTTTTGACCGGGTTCGGGTTTTAGGGTTTTAGATGGATGGATCCAAACACTAGGGCCATTCAAAATAAATGTTTGTCTAGTACTAGGTAGTAGGGAAAGAATTTGAGTGTTAATAACCTAATAGTAAATCACTATTTTCTTTTACTTTTTTTGACAAAGATCAAACTTATTGTATAAAAAATCTTTTAACATCAATTGTGAAAGGATGAGTTAGACAGAAAGGTGGTGTAATCCACCACTCAGTTATATTACAATTTATTTTAACCTGATTAGCTAGAATATTAGCAAGTTTGTTACACAACCTTTTATAAAGTAAGTTTATATATAGATGGGTTTTCCATGTGAAGATGAAATAAAGATATTTTAAGTAAATTTTAAAAATCTTTTATTCATGATATTTTTATAATGGTTAAATTATTCCTGATTAGTTAATATTAGTAAAACTAATTAGTTAATAGATTAGGCTAATCATAATTAATCTTAAATAATCTTAAAATTAATCAAATCAAATTAAAAAAATTCTTTTTGGTTTGGTGGGAAGAAAAAATAGAAGAAATGTAAGAGAATTTTTTAGGGTTTTTTTTAAAAACGCTAGATTTTGATTCACTCAACCAGGATAGTGAGGTATACCTCTAACTTAAACTCTTGGTCTTTTAATGGCTCAAATTTGATGAAATTAAGTAAAAAATGATGATTTGTTTTGTGATTCAGAGAATTTTACGGTTGGTTTTTCATGTCGAACCCAACCGTAAACGCCATTTATGGTTAGATGTTCTTCTCAATCAAACCGTAACCGTAATTTCATGGATGAACACCAAATCGTAACAATTTTACGGTTGGGTTTTAGCATCGGACCCAACCGTAACTAACAATTACGGTTAGGTTTTCATCCTAGAACCCAACCGTAAATAACAATCACCCGTAACAGTTTTACGGTTGGGTTTTAGCATAGGACCCAACCGTAACTAATCTTCAAAGAAAAATGTTTTTATCCAGTATAATTTACGGTCTGGAATTGACAATCAAACCCAACCGTAAATAGCAATTTTAGTTTTAGTGCAAATACATTCACGGTTAGGATTTGACAATCAAACCCAACCGTAAATAACAATTTTTGTTTTAGTGCAAACACATTTACGGTAGGATTTGACAATCAAACCCAACCGTAAATGATCATCTTCATCTCCTTAATCCCACATTTTCTATGCATAAATCAGATTTTTATTTGTTTTGGTTTGGAGGGAAGAAGAAAAAGTAGAAGAAATAAAAGAGAGTTTTTGGTAGTTTATTGAAAAGCCCTACATTTAGATTTACTCAACCAAAATGAGTGATTCTAGTGGCAAATTTGTGGTGGGTGAATCCTTGTATGATAACATCTCCAAATTTTACATACCCATTGATGGAGAACCAACTATGTATGATTAATTGGATGGTAGAGAGGTTTTAACTCAAAGTTGTGATGGTGAATCTCAACCAAATAGAGAAACTAGCCGTCAAAGTGAAGATTCAATTGCCGAGAGTAGTCAGGTATACCTCTAACTTAAACTCTTGGTCTTTTATGGCCCAAATATGATGAAATAGTATGATACTTTATGTGATTCAGACAGGTTTACGGTTGGGTTTTCTTCTCGAACCCAATCGTAACCATACTTTTCATGGAGGAAAACCCAATCGTAATAGTTTTACGGTTGGGTGTTTAGCACCGACCCAACCGTAACTCATAATGTGCATGGGTATTTATTGTACTAGTTACGGTTGGGTTCGACTTTTGATACCAACCGTAGTTAATTAGGGATGTTTTTTTTTATTTTTACGGTTAGGTTCAAAGGCACAAACCAACCGTAATTTCTTCTACGGTTGGGTTCGATGCTCATAACTTAACCGTAAAGTTATACTTTGTAGTGTTTTGTTACCTAATTCCTTGATATTTTTTGTTCAGCTCGAGATTGTACCTCACCCAATGTATGATCAGCCTTCTCCAAATGATGTTCTAACTAGAGATACTACGGATCACTATTTGAACGACTTGGTAGGTTATAGATAAGTTGTTAATTCCTTTGGACAATATTGTTAAGTTTTTTTTTTTCAAACTTTGTGTTCTTGGACCATGTAGACATGGGAAAAAAAATATGATGCAAAGAAATGGGCTAGAGAACATGGCAAGTTAATCATGTGTGTGATAGTTGTAACCGTCAAACTAAAGACAACCGCTTTCAAATGGTTTGCGAGTGTAATGGATTCTATACAAGTCATGCGAAGAAGGGTACCGAGTATGTAGGAAAGACGAAGATAAAGAAAAATACTTTCACTAAGAAGAGGGGATGTCCTTTCAAGCTTCAATTTCAGACCAACAACGAGAAGAAGTGGTTCTTATCTAGAGTTCCCGCACAACCAAACTCAAGAAGAGTTAGTATCAAAGAATTAGCAAGAAGAAAAGAAAATGTTAAGGGAAATACATTAGTGGTTGAAGAGACGCATACGATCCGGGTTCCAAGAGGATTGATGCAAGCACCATCTAATTTTTTAAGAAATGAGAATGGTAAAATCGTCCGAACCGAGCACATTTTATATTACAATTATTTGTTATATTTTCCGTATTTTGTTCGTGAATACATAAAGGCCACGGACGATGTTGCCGGTGATGGTAATTGTGGTTACCATGTATTCATCGAGCAATTTGACCATTTAGCGGAGCAAAAGAATTGGGTTGGCACGAATGCACTTATGTAAGACATAGGTCCGCGGTTGAACTACGTTCTTACCTGGATTTATACAAGTCAATGATGAGTGAAGCGGGAGAAGAAAAGTCGATGTTAAACGAGAAGTTCATTGCATTCGAAAGGCGTTTAATAGGCAACAAGAATTTGACTAGCGAGTATTGGATGAGCATGCCAATATGTGGCCAAATCCTCGCCAACGCTTTCAATTGCGACATCCATTATATCTCAATTAGATTTAGTCTTATATTTGCACCAACAAGAACAACTTTTGTCGAACAATTGGCTAAGAGAAGATGTGTGGTAGGGATGGTGCAAATGTGACATTTTGTCGGTCTCAAGTTGAAAGAAGGAAGCCCATTACCCCCGTTAAGGAGAGGATACGACTGCGCAATCTCTAGGTCTTGGTGTAACCGGTTCGAGCAAAGTTTCGAACTTTGGAACGCATTACGACTATCGAAGGAAGCCTCCACATGAATTGTTTCTGGCTCGAGTCAGAATGATAATATAGACATATTGACTAAATGTAATATTGGTAGTGACAATATCATATGTATTTTGGAGGAATCAAAATATGAATATAGTATTTTGAAATTTAAATTTGTTACCCAACCGTATAACTGACTCGTGGCAAAATTTATGGATTAAGGCAGTTTTACGGTTGGGTTCGACCTTCTAAACCCAACCGTAAATGTGCCTGAAAATACACAATTAAGAAAAACATCCATTTCTCATTACTTAGACCACATTACAACCCATTAGACTATTAAAGTATTACATAGACAATTGAAATTACCACCAACAAAACCACATGCCATTATAAAAGTACTAATAAATAGGTTTGCGGGTGAGCAAAAAGTCCTTTAGGATGTGGTAATGAGGTAGGTATAGAAAGGGCCATATTTTCCATTATTCCTGAATAGATCTCTCTAAAACCTCATCTTCGGTTTCACCCATAAGTCGTTGTTGACCAATAATACGAACTAATGCCATAAATTCTTCTACTTATTGGCGTATAGTGCCATATCGACAAATCAACTTGACGTGATCACGGTTATAAGGGTTGCCGGTTTCAGAACAAAAGTTTTCATAGATTGTTTGCCAATAACTCCTAAAACCTTCTCTTAATGCCTCTGAACGTCCTACGATTGTGATTTCCGTCTAATCCAACAAAAATCTTAAACAATCGCTTCCACCATGAATCGGATGTCTGATCCACCATCCAATCTTCATTAACGGGTTCGTTATTGTTGTTAATGTACGCTCTTTCGTACTCGTGCGTTGTGAACATAACCCGCGATCTAACAATGGCAACATCTTCATCAGTAGTGTATGGATTTACCATATTTAATGCTTTAAAGTGTTGGGTGAGAATGAGTTGAAAAGTGAAGAATTAGAATGAGAATGAAAGGGATAGGGAATAATGAGAAAGTGAAAGGGAAAGGTTCCCTTATATAGTTAAAAATACCCAACGGCTATATTTTCAAATAAAAAAGCCGTTGGGTTTGTCTACTTTTTCAGATTCCCAAAAACTGACAGTTTTACGGTTGAAACTTGTCGAAGAAACCCAACCGTAAAAGGGTTTACGGTTGGAAAATGACATCCTAACCCAACCGTTAAAGGGTCCAGGAATATTTAAGGTTGGGTTTTGATTCAAAAACCAACCGTAACGCAAACAAATATGGTTCTGACTGTTTTACGGTTAGGTATGGACTTGCGGACCCAACCGTAAATAATCATTTTTTCTTTTAATTGATTTTTCCTTTGCTTGGTTTCCAACTTAAAATTTTTGTAAATAAAACATGAAATTTTGCTAGACCAATTTAAGATAAAAACTTTCTCATACATTCTTACTAAATTGAGATATGAAATTTAGCTAGACCAATTGAGATTTTACTTAACATCCGAAGAAAAACTTGTTCAACTAAACTTACTACATATTGTTCATTAAACATGTTCAAAAAAAAACAAAAAACATCTGAATTAAACGAAAGAAAACACATCATAGAAATTCAAAGTGATTAAGGGGATTTTTCTCGTGAAATTCTTCCACTCCTTGTTACTCTCGACTTGGTCCTAGTTTCAACCCGGTTCTTCTTATTCTCGGCTTGATCATGTGTGTCTTCATATGCACATCCTCGGCTTCATCATGTGTGTCTTCATCACTAGGTTGCGGCTCTCTTCGTCTAGTAGTCGCACCTCTTGTATCGGCTCTACTCCTCTTTAAGCTTCGCACCATCTCATCTTCGATTGATTCATGAAACTTCCTCAATTTGGCACGCATGATCTTTTGTTGCTCTATTGTCATCGCATCACCTCTACTTATGGATGGAGTCATAGACTCTGTCAATGCAAGTGCTTTCTTTTCCTATTCACATATGAAAATAAATGTTGGTTGAGTTTTTAGTAATAAATCTTAAAAACATTAATAACATAAGTAATTTACGTACCATGAGACCTTCACATATGAAATATGCATTTTCCTAAACATCAATGAGATTATTTCCTGTGTTGTTTCCTTGACCCCTTTGAAGTTAGATAATTTACAAAAGTTCAACACAAGCAATCAATCAAAAATTAGAAAATTCAGAACTCTTTACGGTTGGGTTACACATATCGAACCCAACCGTAAATAATCATCAACAAAAAATTTGAACTTACCAGGAGAAGTTACGGTTGGGAATTGACATTCGAACCCAACCGTAAATAATCCTCAACACAAAAAATTTGACATATGTAGAATAATTTACGGTTGGTAATTAGAATCGAACCCAACCGTAAAATACAATTTTTTCTTTGAGTGCAAATTTTTTTAAGGTTGGGTTCAGAATCGAACCCAACCGTAAAATATGATCTTCATCTCCTTCCTTTTTATTTACGGTTGAGTTTCTTAATAACCCAACCGTAAAATGTAAAACAAACCAGTTACGGTTGGGTTTTCCAGTCGAACCCAACCGTAAATGTTTTCGTAACCCAATTTTTTTTACAAAACCATCAATCAAACAAGAAAATCAATCACTCTTGGGTTCTAAAAATAACGTGGGTTTTGTTGAATACCTTATATACACCATTTGTTGTGGTTGGGGAGTTTGATTTCCTTCACCAACGATTTCTTCTTCAATATCTTGATTAGGTTGTTTAGTTTGATTTTGACTACTACCTTCTACACCTTTAGTATGATTCTTCATCACGAACTTTAGAGTTTAATCGACGACGAAATTTTTGAATCGCCAATTAATTGATTCGATGGAGAAATTCGGTTCAAATGGAGAAGGAGGAGATATGGAGGGAGAGGGAAAGGTTTTGAATTAAAATGAAAATTTTGTAAGGTTTTGTTTTGTTTAGGTTTTAATTGATTGAAGGGAAAATTAGACTTTTTCATAGATAGAAGAGTAATATGGATATTTAACATAGCCCCTAAAATACCCCTTAACGGATTATTTGGTCACCCTGAATCCCTAGGAAGCCCCTCTATCACATGGGCAGCCCCTGTGTAAGCTTACTAAAAACACATTTCCAGTTAGGATTCCTTTAAACAACTTTATACGTTGGCATAATATACTGGTCCTCTGCCAAGGTTGGAGAAGGTCAGGTTGGTTGATAGAAAAGAACAAAGCTTTGTTGTCAGTTTCAAAAAGAAATGAAGTTGATGAATCCAACATACAGCTAACAAAAGAGCATATCATTCAGGTCGGAAAGCATTGAAGCTTTATCTGCCATAAGAAGACCATTATTTTGCCTTATGACCATACGTATTCCTGCAACAAAAGTAAAGTCAATAAAATAAGCATTTATGTTGATATGCCTTGAATCATTTGTTTGCCGGAATACTACGGGGAGTCCGAGGGGCAGAGCCCCCCGCCTAAACGGTATACGTAATGTATTATGACTGGGATTGTTTTCCGCTTTCTAGT
>JAJJMC010020037.1:400749-453802 GCA_023531435.1 Papaver californicum
TGTCTCGATCTCTTTTATCGTTCTCGTTTGATCTCTCGTTATAACAATTTATGTTAACTTTAAAATACTCATGTGGAGGAGGATTACAATGCAATTCCACAGAGTTATCCATATTGGACATAGAAGGCTCAACAAGTTCTAGATGATACAAAAGAGGCATAATGCAATATGGATAGGATAGCGGAATTTGGATTTACGTTATCAGATTGAAATATACGTCGGCATATAGTCTTCATATAGTCCACGTGATAAGGATATTTGTGATGCAGATGAGGTGTATGAATGATAAATGTGATAGAATAGTGAGGATCATTCCACGACGGAATCCAGATGAGTAAATTATCGTGTTGTTGCATTTGAGGAAGTATATCAGGATAAGTAGCTCTCCAAATACAGTAGCTTGAGAGAACTGAAAATGAACAAATAAATGATCCAAGTCTTAAGTCTTTTGGTGTTGACACATAAAAAAGTTTATAGAAGGGACTGAAATAAGATGTTGTATTCGGTGACGAACTGGAAGAATGTTATGGAAAATCTTTTATATGAAAAGCTGCAACTTGAAGGAAACCCTAAGCTTCCAAGAGGATACAATAACCAGCATTAATGGGAAGAGGTTGGATCTGCAAAGAATCATCCCAACATTACTTGGTGTACATAGACATAGGGGTAAACTTTTCTAATGAGGTAAGAGGCCGAACTAGCGAATCAGGTTGTTGAAGTTCAAAAGTGATAGATAGTATATATCTGCAACTTGTATAGGATCAAACAACTGTTGTAGAATTTTCTTCAGAGACTGCCGGATGGGTAGAATTTGTAATTTTTCTAAAATGATTAAGAAGTGTGGTTTCAACTTGAGGTCTAGATTCATGCCAAATACCTAGTTCGTCTTGAATTGTTGAAATGTGATTTCTTGTCTTGTTATAATTAGCTCGAGAGTGAAAATATGAGTATTCCGATCTGCCTCTTTAATGTAATGGACTTTAGCTTGTTGGTAGTAAAAATTTCTTTGAATTTGTAACCATTGTTTCATTTGTTGTTGCAGTTGAACTACTTGCGGATCAGTGGAAGATAAGATCATGGAAAGACAATTCTGAAGTTGATATTGGACTTGATATAGATGCTGCTCGATATTACCGAATATTGTATTTTTCCAATTGCGAAGATGTTAGTTTCTTTAAGTTTGCAAAAGACTTGATAAGAAGGAAAACCATTGTTTTGTCAATTCCAATATTCAGCAATTATTTTTTTTTACAGGAAGGAAGAGCAAACCAACACTTGTAAACTTTAAAATGATAAGACTTGTTAACTTCAGCAGGATCAGTAAGAAGCAAAATTGGACTGTTGTCTGACGCAATTGGTGCAATATGTGTCAGCTGAGCCAAATGATATTGATGCAACAATTGAGAATTACCAAATGCCTTGTCAAGTCAAGCGACAGTATTATTATAACCTTGTCTCTGATTAGACCAAGTTTTAGGATGTCCAACATAACCTAAATCAATAAGACCCATTTGTTTAATAATATCCTTTTGGTGGTTAAAGTGATTCCTTCGATGAAGAGAAGAAATATAATTAGTCTCTGAAGAGTTGAGTGTAAAATTGAAGCCCCCCATTAAGATCTAAGAATTGACATTGCTATAAGCTTGTGATTGAAGGATTTTTATTGTTGAAGATTTTAAGCAGTGTCATGGGCGTCGTACATGCAAGTGAGATGAATTAATAGATGATGGTCATGCGTGTTTATGATAACATGTACAACATATATATTCGTATAATGAAACTGAATATCAATGCCATGTTTCCAAAGTAAAGTTACACCCCCAGATTGATCTCTAGATGCAGCACACAAAGTATTAGGATAACGAGTATATCGCATAGTTTTGTTTTAGTCTGACAAAGAAAAACAATATCAGAATCAAAACAAGAAAGGCAATATGTAAGATAATCACGTGAGTCAGTGTAGAAACCACAGAAAGACACGGGACAGGAATCCGTCGTTTGGTTGGTCTTTTTCCCTTAAAGTCTCTATTATGGCATGGCATATGGTCGAGGGGTAAGGTGTGTGTAATATGTGATCATCCGTTCGTGGATGTTTATTACACATTCTCTATGAGTTAACTTCTTACTAGTTCGTTAATAAGAGCTAACTCAGTAAATAAGAGAGATGTGTTGAAGTTGCCACCTGACTAAAGGGAGTTGGGACCCTTTTTAACTAGCTTGAATTTTTTCGGGAAAACAAATATCTAGTTATGACTCTCATTTTATTGGTTTGCTATCAGAGTTTTTAGGTAAGGAGGTTCTGGTACGGGATGGAAAGATATTGGGCGCCCATCAACCGCCCAATCATAAGATTGACCTTTACTTAATGATTAAATGGGGAAATATTTATAATTTATTTTACCAAAACATACATATGCAGGCTTGTGATCAAGGATCTAGAATTAGAATTTGTTGGAAATTGAGAATTGGTTTTCATGTTTGTTATGTAAAACTGAGGTATAGTTGAAAGCTTGGTGAAGCTTCGACTAGGGATTTTGATATCAAGAGTTTAGGTCAACTCTCAAAATTGAGGGTTTCTAGGGGGCTTAGGCCAACTCCTAATATGCTGAAATGAATAAGAGTGTAGTTCGACTTCAAGTTTATTGTGTTAGTAAAGGATTAAAGGCAATATCAAACATAATAAGAATCATCTAAAGTTTAGGACGACGATAGACTTAGTTATCAAAGTTTTTAGAGCGGCTCCGGGTGTGACGACAAAAGATTCAATGCCGACTCAAAACATAAAAGGGTGTCGCCTAGTAATCTAGTTCGACTATAGGTTACACATTTAAGTTATGGGATAATTTTGATCTAATCTTAAAATTTATTTTAATACCAAAATTAGACCAATAATCTGCAAAGAACTGAGAACAAATTGATGCATAATATTGTTGAACACTTTTAATCCATTTATAGGTCCGTCATTTAGAGTTGCGGTTAATTCTATGTTCAAATTTGAAATTTGGATAAAATTTCAAAATTAGACAATTACCTGCAGGTTGACTCGTGAATAGGGAAAAAAAAGGATTAATGAAACAATTATTTTTTCTTGTTTTTTATTTTTTTGACAATGCGTCTAATGTGAGAGGGAATTCTGCTTTATATCCACACTTAGATTTACCCCCACTTAGATAACTAACAGTATAAAATAATTAAACGCAATTTTTAACATAACACAATAGTAGTCGCGGTGTTACTGCGAGATGAAAAATCATTCCGTTCCCGCATGACTACATAGTTTTAACAGGAAGAATAATTAATTATCGTACCTGAAATATGATATTTTAAAAGCTTCTTGCAGTGATTTCTTGCCTCCGTTAAATATGCTAAAAGTAATAAAGTACCAACAATTTAATGCTAATCTTTTAAAAACTTATTGACAATACTTGATTAACTGAACTAATTTGTTTCTTTTCTTTTTCTTTTTTTGATTAAATGAGATGCAAAATTAACTAAACCTTGGATAATATTTAAGATAGACAATATCTCATAATTTAAGATATAAATATGAGTAATGTATACATAGTAGTTGATAAAAACTTTCTTATTGTTCTTTTTTCCTTCCTACTCTCTCCAGCCTCACTCTTTTCTTTCTCTTAATTTTTTTTCTTTACAAATGAGATATGTGATACGAACAGATTCTCTAGATAACCAAAAGATATTGTAACGAAGAATCTTGTGCGAATGTTTTCTAGCCAAGATGCTATAATGTGTAGAATAAATTCTGTCCTCTTCTTCGCTTGCTATTTATAGCATTTTAAGTTGGTTTTAGTGGGGGGACAAACCAAAATGGAAATAAAAGTAATAAAAAGATTTAGATGGAATTTTTCAATTGTTTTTGAATTTGAAATGGGGGAGGCACCAATGGAAAATGGGTGTAAAGGTTGGCTAAAATAAATGTTATTTCTATCTCTTTTTTTTTCTTCTCATTTTTGGCTACGGGTTAGGAGAAATTCCTTGGGTGATGTGTGTGAGAGGGATTTTGTTGTTCTTTTGAAAATGTATTTACCCCCTTTTTTTCTTTTGATATTGATTTATAAAATCAATGGGAAAAGAGAGAAAATACAATGAATTTATTTTCCTTTTTGGGCAATATGTGAGTGAGTGATACGGAATGGGTATTGATAGGGAATGAATAGTATTTCCAACTTGTTCCCTTTCTTCTGTCTTGCCAAAACTAACTGATTTCGCAGCCATTTTTTGTATCCGACTTTAAGGCATAAAAAATGTTTTTTACGGAGGGTGTGAAATTAAGGTCTCAACAATTGCCCCTCTTTGAGAGTAACCGCTTGCGGTTAACGATCAAAGTCGTGACCACAATTTCGCACCCAGCTTCTACCGATAGGCTTTTGGTTCGACAACCGATGAAAAACGTCTTGACATTGAACTGGTTTTCCCCGGTTGAGCTTGTCAATTCTTATTTACGTAGGAGGGTCCCAAAAAACGGATGGTTTAAAAAGCTGACGAAGGAAGTTCTGACATTTGACGGGTTTGCCCCGATTAAGCTTGCTAGTTTTGCTTACACAGGAAGCTTCCAGCCCTTTATGTTATTCTTTATTGATTTTTCTTGAAATACCTCTCCTCAATCTTTGTGTAGTGTCCCGACTTAATATGGCTTGCTTTTCTAAAAATATTCAGAAAAATTATATTCCCTTTCCAAACTTCTTAAAGAAGGAAATATCTTTGCTTCCTTATAAGATAAGGGAGTAAAATCTTTCCTTAGGTAAGGAGTTTTTTTCTTTTATTATAACATGGCATTTAGACAACCAGCTAATGTTCCCCTAATCCTCCGACTGTGCGTACTATGCATGATAGACGAAGAGTTGGTGTTTTATACAACGTTGATAACCACGTTCCGGCAAGAATCCTTGAAGATCCGATACGTTCCACCTGGTTATTTATAGTTTTTTTTTGCATATGTTTTCTGACGTTTCTCGTGAATTTTTATATCGTTGTCTTCTTTCACAGGATTACCCTTTTATATCGACCCTTGGGCCCGTATTCGTGGAAAGACCACCGGAATAAAAGAGTGGTGGGCGGTGTTAAGAAAATGCAAAGGTGTTTGTGAGCTCATGTAACAGATCGATTGGTATAACTTTACCGAAGCTTTTGTATCCTCCTATGATCGTTAGAACGCTCTAATTGTGGCAGAGCGTTGGTGGGGTGACACCAATTCATTTCACTTTCTTTCAGTATTCTTACTTGTTGATGCTGTTTCTAGTTCTTCATCGGAAATACCTTTTTCCTTGCCATACTCAAATCCTAAATCTAAAATTCACCATGATTGAAGAGCCAAAAAATAATCAAATATGTAAATATCATACATGGAAGGCTGTTATACAAAGTACATATAGGAAGAAAGCAAATATGAAGATCGGGTCTAGCAAATAACCAATCTCTTTCTTCTGTCCTTGAACTTTGCATTGGACTGGATTTTTTAAGGAAGCAGCTCAACACAAATTACAGAAAACAACAAAAACCAAATTGAGATTTGTTCAACTCCCTTCACATTCTCAATGGTTTCATCCCAAGTGATGCTCTAATCCTGTTTGCTTCAGCAATCTCAGGATCTGGGTGATCAGTGCCGTCTTCCTTCATTTTCTTTGGCTTCTTCTTCTTATCCTCATCATCAGCACCACGTCTCCTAGGGCTTGCACTACTGCGACCATGCCTCTTACGATGATCACCATCACGATCCCTGTGATCCCTACTCCTACTCCTACTCCTGCTTCTGCTTCGACTAGGGCTCCTTGAACAATTCCTCCTTCGGTCTCTATCTCTCCTTTCCCGATCCCTTCCATCTCTATCCCTTTCTCGCACCCTATCACGACCATAGTCCTTTTCATCTCGCAAGCGGTAACGGTCTCTATCCCTGTCCCTGTCCCTGTCCCGATCTCTATCTCTGTCACGCCCTCGTCCACGCTCCCTGTCACAATCTCTATCATAATCCCTATCCCTATCGTAGTCCCTATCCCTGTTATAAGGAACAACAAGGAAATGGTTGATAAACCAACTTTTAGTTCTAAAAAATATAATCTATAAAATTGTGTTGCTAGGGTTCTCTAGATAAAAGCAGTAAAACAATATCAAAAAACTGAACTTAGCCTTATGTTGATTTCAGCATTTTATGGCCACAAAACGGAAGCAATATTCCAAACTAGGAGAAGAAAAATAAGTTCCTAAGCCATTACTATGTACTCTGCATTAGAGTTGTTTGACCCATCATACTTCTCACTGCACACTGCCAGTGCAGAGAAACCTGGCAGGATCATCCTATATAATCACTGTAGGAAGCGTCTCAATCTACCAAAGGCTTTAGATGCCAGTAATAGTGAAAAAACTCATGAATGCATGAGTTGCTAAGAAACCAGCTTCCGCTATATTACACTACCACTCAACAGGAGAAAAATAAATCCACAATTTTAACAAAATATCTAAACTTTTCCATCTGAGTAAAGTGTTATGTATATTAAATAAGAGAGCAGTTCACACATTAATCCTAACAAGAACACGTCTTGTGCAGCACATGTGAAACTAGCTACCCATATTTCTGCTACAAAAATTGTTTGCGCAGTACTGAATAAATGAAGACAAAAGCATAACATAACATTCGTGGAAATTCATACCTGTGCCTATGACTATCACGTTTCCTATCTCTATCCCGATCTCTGTCTCTTGCAGGACTTCGACCACGATGGTAATCCTGTAGTGAATAAGAACAAATCCCACATGAGACCCCATCTGTAACATTGAAAGAAAATGAAAAGGAGATAGTACCAATGAGTATAATTTCCCAACCTTTTCATGCGTCCCATTCTCTACATCTTCCATTGGTTGGTCTTCCTCTTCTTTATCTTCTTCCTCCTCAAAATCATCTTCCAGAGCACTTCTTCTAAGTTCTAAGGTCCCAATTGATTCAAGAGTCCATCTGTTAATGAACAAACCATTAGGGACATTCAGACTCAGAATCTATTAACAGCTAGTAAAAGCAAAAGATACACTACTAAGATGCGCAGAGATATATGAAACTGAAATTGCCATGATTGCGAAGAATTATCTAATTGAGGTATCACCTTTTCTTGATGCGAGGAAGAGCAATATCACAAGAATAATCTTTAGTCAGGAGCTCATCAATAAAATCATCCACATGCGTCAAAGAGTATCCTGGAAGACACAGAGAATACATTAAAACACTATAGATAAACATAATCCAACTACAAAAGCAAAAATCCATAAGACCAATATACGCAACAAAGTTTCTGTAGCAGGAATGGTCAGTCCCCCAGAAATCCTATAACTATTGGTCTTTATAAAGAACATTCAGGCACTGGATAGTGGATACCTTAACCAACTGTTGCATTATGCAAGATAATAACACCTATATTTAAAGCTGACATTTCAATCCCCATTCAATAGTGCTTGCCTAAAATTTACACATCTTAGAACAAGGTCCGCGACTACAAGATCCAATGTGAGTTATTATCTCAAGTATTATCTAACAAAATGCCAAATATATAAATTACAAGTGCAATTCAATAAACAAGAAGTATGAGCAAGCAATACTTACGTCCATCAGCTAATTTTTGCCTCAATTTACGATAATCATTATATAAAGGCTCAAGATACTGGTACACATCTGTATCTGTCCCTGTTATTCTCAAATAAAACGCACCAAGAACACGAACATATCTACAAAAAATCAAAATACTTAGTAATCAGCTCAAAACCCTAATTACCCAAAACTCAGTGAAATAATAATACAATAAAACCCTAATTTTTTGAGGAATTTTTAAGACTTACTTGTAATCTTCGTTTTTGATGAATTCAACAACAATATCTTTCTCAGGTTGAATCTGAAGCATCTTCATAACAAGACACATGAATGGAGTAGGTTTACGTGTACCACCAAAAGTACCACCAAGATGATCTAATTCCATTGCTTTATCAACTAGAGTTTCAGCTGTTAAACCAAAACATTGTTCTTTCCAATATGTATTTTGATATATCTTCGTTCTTAAAATTTTCTCAACTAAATTCTGTGGATTCGTTCCACGAATGTTCTTCGCTAATGGATCTGTTCGATTCGCCATTACTACCAACACCACACCAAAACCCTAACCCAGATCCTTCTTATCGAAGAACCCTCGATTTTTTTTTCAAATGGAAATATTCGGATCAATTATAAATGACAAAGAGAGGGTATTTTCGTCTTCTCACAACTTTCTAAGATTAACAGTTGATCCAACGGCTTGTATGGAGTCAAAATAATGGTCAAGGAATTGGGCTTTTTCTGGTAACTTGAAATCGAGCTGTAGTTTAAATTAGGGTTTCTACCAGCTATAAATGTATAGTTTCTCTCCCAGAAGAAACACATTCAATGGCGATTTACTGCTTTCCTCTTCGTTTATGGTTTTAGATTTAGGGTTTAGCGTTTCTAAACTTGTTAATTTTCGGTTTGTGACATGTTTACTCCTTTAGGTTTCATCTAGTGTGTAGACTTTTGGTTTATTGGATCTTAATCAGGCGTTTCTGCAATTGATTTCGTTTTTTTTTCTTTTTTTCATTTTTTGAGTGAAATTGAATAACAGGGGTTTCTTAATGATGTCAAAATAGATGACGAGACTGATATCCATTCATAACCTTGATGTTAACTGAGGCATTTGTCTGAGAGGAACCCCATTCGATTTTTGTTTATTTGAATGTATTTCGTTTGATTTGCTTTTTTTTGTGTGAATTGTTTTATTTCTTGTTTGAAATTTGGGGATTTAGGGTTTATTATTTGTTTCTCAATGATGTTAATATAGATGACGAGACTGATATATCCATTCATAACCTTGATGTTAAATGAGGCATTTGTCTGAGAGGAAGAATAAAACAAACCCTTCAAAATCCCCTTTTGTATTACTCTATTTTGATGGTTTAAGTTTGTTTTCTTTTTTTTTTTATTGAAATTTCTACCATTTTGGTCGTCACCTTAATGTGTGATCTTCTCAGTTGGGAGACAGTCGAAATTTAACTAATGGGGATCTTGAATTTCAAATGTTTCAAACTATGAAATTGATGATGACTCCACTGCTAGACATGGTAATTGAAATTTAAGATTTTTCCGTATTCATCTTAATGTTTTTGCCCTTAATCAATTTTCACTGATTAAATCAATCTAAGAAAAGGTTGAAATCAATCGAGTTAGGCATATCCAAAAAATGGTTGAAAACAGCCTTTGCTGATTAAATCAATCTAAAAAATGGTTGAAATCGGTCGAATTGTGTAAGGGTTAAGATTCAAAAATGGTTGAAATCAGCTTTCGTTTTAGTTAAAATTTCGTTTCCCCACATAGGTCTGGTTCACAGACGCAATTAAAATTTCGTTTCCCCTCAAGTGCATAATTTAGTTACGCACATTCACGTACGTTAATTAAATGTATGTTTCGCTGAAAAACTTATAATTCCATCTCTACTAGATTTTGGTACTGGATGTTGATTTTAATTGTGTTAGGATTTCGCTTTTTCATTTACCAGGGTGGAAATTTTGCTAAAGCTAAAAGCTAAATATAGCTTAGTTTTTTTAGCTTTTTCCACTTCGTAATTATGTTTTTAATTTTTTTTACTGATGATAATATAAATGCCGAGATTGATATATCCGTTTTTAACCTTGATGTTAACAGAGCATTTGTCTGAGAGGAAGGATAAATAGATTTAACCCTTTAAAATCCCTTCGAGTTTTATGTTTTTTTTGTTTGATTTCGTTATGTTATATCTCAATGCTTTTATGATTTTATCCCGGTTGATTTTTGTTGTTTTATGTTTTGCTTTTTAGTATATTGAACAATGTATCGGATATTTTTTGTGTATTCTAGTTTGAATTTCACCGACCCTTATTTTCACGATTTATAAAAGGGATATCATTAATAGCGGGATGATCCCATTTCATATATGATAAATATATTCTAAAGGACCTTAATTGTTGGATCGATTAAATGGTATCCCCTGCTAATCTTGGTATCCCCTTAATGATATCTGTTAAGAGAATGTTAACATTTTTCCATTGGATTTTTTGAATTACCATTGATTTTCTTAATCAATGTTCTCGTGAAGAATTTCAATATTTCAGTTTAAGCTTCGTACAAAAGTTCACAGTTTATCCATGGTCAATGATGCCATGAGCCGTTCTTGGGTAGTATAAACATCCATTTACAAAACCTGTAGTATGAACTCTCTTAGTTTGGTGCTCTGATTACCGAAGGACAACATGAACAATAGCCCTGATTTACAGTGTTTCCCATTGTATATTGAAGAATCATTGACTTCGGACGTTTAGTTTTCTGCCGACTTTGTATATTGTTAGAGCTCGATTTAATTGTGTTATTTTATGTGTTTGTAGGTATTTTTGGGAAATAAAGTTTTGTAGAAAAATTTGGCTTGTAAAGTGCTAAAAACACCCAGAAAAAAGTGTTAAAAGATACCCAGAAGAATTGATAAAGGCACCCAAGAGAATTGATAAACGCACCTGTATTTTGGATAGGGGCACCCACCACCTTCTTTTACATTTCAAATAAGAATTTTGGCGACAACTTTCAACTCTTAGTTGTGAAGAATTTGAACGTGAATTCAATGAGATTTTTTAGTTGTTAAGATAACAATATATTCTTGCGTAACTTATGAGAGTTGTGCAAGATTGAAAAACTCGATTCCAACATAATATCTCGTTAAAAAATAAAGTAAAAGAAATCTCGGGTTTGATTTAACATTTTGTGAAGTAAAAAAAAAAGAGATTTTATCTCCTCACGATTTCGAACAACATATGATTCTCGAGTATAAGGAAACAACTCAGAACCAATCGAGAAAAGAAACAGAATCAAAGAGTATCACCGAAAATTAAAGACAGAGGAAGAAACATATATTCTGCCGAGAATTTCTAATTAAATGAAAAGATATTTGCGAAGATTTGAAGTTGGAAGTTGTTGTTATATATAAAGGATTGAGAGAAAATCTGCTCGTAAAGAAGATGAAGAAAGCGTTACAAAAAAGGTTGAAGAAACCGTGGCCAAAAGTTTGAAGAATTCGTTGCTAAAACTTTTAATATTTGCAATGTTTATCTTCAATTTGCAACACTTGATTTGTAACAACGAGTCTGTAACATCCATACACCGTTGCAAACTTGCTGTTTTTAGTATCTTTTCTTCTTCTCACCTTTGTAAACACTTTTTGCGCCATGAATCAATATTTTGAGAGTGCTTTGAGCATGATGAGCTAAACTCCATCACTGGGACAATGGAGGAAGCTATTTTTCACAATTGTTTGGTAACTATATTTAATTCTTTTATGACTTTTGCATTAATTTAAATTGAATTATAAGTTTTACTAATTAGGTATGATTTTGCTTGATGGTGTATGTTTAGTCTAAAGTACTTTTGATGCACCATGCTTATGATTTACATCTAACGTTTTAAAAATCTACTTTTGGCAAAGAATCAGAGTCAATATTTTTATTATTTAAGTTATAATTGTCTAGAATTAATATTTGAACCACATGAATATGAAAAATGGTGAAATCCCATGTCTCAATTATCCTTAATTTTGCTACCATCTTTTGTATATATTTGCTAGATTAAAATTAGAATTAGGTCTAAAATCAATACTCACAAGTCCGAGTGAACGATACCTTATTTACCACTTCTATAAAATCACATCATAACCAACTGCATGGAAAAAGTTACATGACCAACAGCTCCGTAAATACCTAGCCTAGGGCTTTTAATGGTTCCATTGAGTTCATCATGTGGTCAATTGTGCTTCACAGGCAATTGCTTCTGGTATTTGAAGGAAATTTTAGGTGGTGTTTTACATGATTTTGCCTCCGTCCTTGATTAATACTATTCACCATTTGTTTTGTACCGCCAGTGGTGTCTTTTCCTGGAACCACTTTTAACTACTTCTAGCTTATGCCCTAGTACTAGTGTACTATAAAATTTTCTCAACTCCCAACCACTAGTGTGATAGATTAGCGAAAATGCTTTCTACCCCCACATTCCTCCCTAACTTTCCCCCACACTCACATACACACAAAAACGGGCCCCCTGTTTTTCCCAAGGGGAAGAGAACTTGTTGAACTAATGGTGGGAGATGATACCACCTATTGGGGGAAGAAAGTGGGGGAGGATTTTGGGGGTATGAAGAAGCTTCGTAGATTTAGGGACCCGATGCATGTCAGACGGACCCATGTGCACGTCTCATGTGGTTATTGATGGTCAGCAACATATATTTATGGTCAGCAACATATTTCCTTCTTAATAGAAGTCTCTTGTGTTATTTATTTTTTGTTTTGGTATTACAACACAAGTAAATAAGGAGGAAAAACACTTCAAAAGGAAAAAATAAAAAAAAATTACAAAGTTGTAGCTTGAGACACAAATCCATAATTTAAATAGCTTGAGACCCATGAAGCATCAAAGTTTAATTTTAAACAATTTAAATTAGGATTTTTTCAAGAAAATGGTCCAGAGATTAGAGTTGTCCTGGTTTCCCAAGAGTTTCCCTTCTTCGATTCATTACACCCAAAAATTAGGTGTATTTGGATAAGGATGTATATCTGCGTAGAAGAGTTAGAATTTTTTTGGAAAATAATGTTGCATCTTTCCTTCCAGATAAACCAGTATTTTGCTACAAATACTTCCACAGCTGAATCTTTATCTGACATCCACGAGTTATAAAGATTCAGGAAAGATGTGTTGAAATCCTTTCTTATTATGCCTCCAGAGAAAGGTGGTAGAGTCCATCGTGATTTGTCATATCAACAATCCATAAACAGGTGTTGCATGGATTACCTATATCTTGTACATATGTACCCAAGATTTGTCTTACTGGCAAAGCTCTATTTATGCATTTTCATAGGAACAACTTCACTCTCTATGTTCTCTAGAACTTATACCAGAATTTTTCCTTGGTCTCAATTTTTCTTTCAAGATTGTTAAAGTTACCATAAAGAGATTTAATAGAAAAGATGTTATTTTAGTTAGCTTCCATCTAGGTATATCTTCATCGTGATATGTAATTTTATATTCAATTATACGAGTAAAGTTGTCAAAGATTCCAATTTTTTGTGTCAGGATTAATCAAATCTGACACAAGTGTTAACAAATTGTTCTTATGGAACAAAGCTGGTGCAAGGTAGTTTTGAGGTCATGTATCCAATGGTCATGCCAAATGTTTATTGAAAGACCATCTCCTACTTCCCGACAAATAAATTTACGAATAAGCTTGGCCCCATGCATTACACATTTCCACATCCAAGAATAATTATAGTTTTTATTCTTTTTGGCATTGAAAATTGTGGTTTTGTTGAAATACTTATCCTTGAGGATTTTGTTGGATAATGATTCTCCAAGCAATTTTAGCAATCATTGACTGGTTTATTTTTTCTGACTCTTTAAAACCAAGGCCTCCTTCAACTATAGGTTTGCATAAGAAGGTCCATGATTTGATATAGACCCCTTTAGAATTGACATCTTTCCCCCACCAGAAGTCTCTCTGGATAAAATTAATTATGTGGTTAATATTCTTAAGGAGTTTAAAACATTCCATTTGGTATATAGGCAAGCTAGAAAAGACATACTTGTTAAGAACCAGTTTAGTTGGATGGTTTAAAATTTAACTCTTCTAGCCTTTTAACCTATCTTACATATTACTCATAATTTTGTCAAAAGTTTTTAGCTTTGATTTATCAATAAAAAGAGGGGCTCCTAGATAAGAGTCCTTAATATCAAAAAAATAATTATTTATTTTGAGCAATTTGGACATTATTCTTTTAAGTTTTGGATGAGTCTTCTTGCTAAAAAAGAGATGACTTATTGAAATTTATAAGTTCCCCAGAGGCCTCACTAAAAGCTTGAATGGTGTTTAGAAGATTTTTATTGTTTATCAATCAATCATAAACATTAATTACAGTAAAAAAACACTAATCATGTAAAAGTGATGTGTTTTGCTGTGAAATTCACCTTTCAGAAATGGTGTGGCCCCTTATGATGTCATTGTGCACAATGTATGCATACCTGGTAAAAGTGATGCATCATCTTGAAGTGGGTATTGGTGGAAGCCAATTTTCTCCAAATTCTTAAAGTATAGAAATCTTAGTAAGATATATACATGGAAGGAAGTTTGGAAAAATAGATGTGCATAGTTGATGCATCATCTTGAAATTATGATGCATACAATGTAATGCATCATTTCGAAGTGAGTATTTGATCTCCTTCAAATTCTTGAAGTCATGGAAATGTTAGTAAAATATATATAAGGAATGAAGCTTGGCGAAATGGATTGCGTCTTCAATGCATCATCTTAAACTTGTGATATATATTTGGTAAAACTACAGTATATACTTTATATAAATCCTTTTAAAAATAACTATGTTATCAAGTAAATACTATCTTAAGAAGAACTTATTACGAAAGATGGAAAATGATCATATTTATATGTACTTAAGGTGATTTGTGGCTGTTATTTGTTTTGGCAAGATCTGGTTAGGAAAGCTAGTATACAACAGTTCGTGTTTACTTTGTTTTATTTTATTTTATTTTATTTACAATTTGTTGGGCACCTTGTAAATCAGTTAGTACGCATTTCTGTCGAAAGCCTAGATAAATTTGGAAGAGATGGTGCTCGAAAATGTAAACTCAAATTGTTGGAAAATTTATAGCCAAGTTTGGAGTCAAACATTTGCTACTTATGCATAATCACTTGGACTATAGTGTATCGTCACACATGCTCTAGACTTATGTGATATAGATAGAGGTCCTAAAAATCGTACACATTTACATGGCAAGTTAGCAAAAGATTAAGAGTAATACTAGAAGTGGAAGTGTTTATATTTCTCCAGAAATAAAAAATGAATCCCAGAAGTTAGAAACAAAAATATTTTATTTCATAAAAAGTTAATTTTTTTTGTTTTTAGAAATTATTCTAAAATTATATACCACCATACCCAAACTAATTTCTAATTTTTTTGCTTTCAGAAGTTAAAAAGTAACTTCCTAAATGCCATCCAAATAGCCATAAAGGACGTGTGGGTCAGCATATCTCACTCTTTAAAACTTTGTTCTATATTTTTCTTGTATTTAAGTCCCTTTTTGTTTCGTAATTACCTTAGTTTTTACGAAAATGCTAGACTTATGGGTTAGCATACCTCATTTAAATCCCTATTTGTTTCCAAATAATTATCCCTTAAGGGGACTTACTTTACCCGGCATCTATCCCAATGATAGAGGGATGTCCCAAGCTACCATTGGATTTCCTCTCGGGAGTCGTCGGGATACTTCTCCAGTTTTTTGTGGGTAAGACTGGTAACACCCTAGTTTTTCGAAAACACTAAAAGCAGACGGATTTTAATGGTCCAAATATGAACCACTGATATCCAACCGTTCATAGCATCCTTAAAGGTCTCACCCATGCTTAAAAGGCCCACTCAATTTTAATCCATTGATGGAAGGATATTGCTCGATTTTTGTACCATCAACTTGGTTCACGGTCGTCAGTTTTTAAGGTAAAATAGACGGATATGATCAGGCATTTCAAATAAAAAGGTACATAAAAAAGACAAATTACTGGATATGAGCGCTGTACAGATGAGACGAGCTCTTGCTAACAGAGGCAGTAAAAGAAAAAGGTGGGAAAATAACAGGAAAATTGGTTTCTGTTTTTCCTACAAAAAAAAAGCTCTCACCAGAGTAGTACTAGTGCACTAGTGAAGAAAAGGATAGTGAGAGACTCAAGAAAAAGAGAAAATGGAAAGAGGGTTGGAAACCAGAGAAATTATGAATATGAAAGAGAAAGTAGAAGAGGAAGAAGATGAGAAGATTTGCAGGATTTGTTATAGCCCTGGTGATTCTGAAAACTCACTTCAGTATCCTTGTGCTTGTATATCGTGTTTATGCTGAGAATACTCCAACGAGACTACCTCTCAGGGTGTTTGTGGTTGGGATTTCAGTGTAAGCATGCTATGTTCTGCGCTTCTGTGTGCGATTTTTTTTTTCAGTTTTTCACCAACACCTTATGATACCCTTACTGGATTTTTGGATGTGGCGTTTGAGTTTAGTGAGGAGCCTCTCTTGAGCAAAAGAATTGTTAGTTCATCGTCATATGTCTCCTTCAACAGCTATGGACTGGTTGTATGGCAATGTAATCTGCAGTGTCTTAGGTGTTATGTGGTTGAGTGGGGTTGCTTTGATAAGATAAGATGAAGAAGATGGGGAGGTTGAGGCTTATGTTGCAATAGCTCCGGCACCCGGTAATGAAAATCATATTGCTGATGAAATTGGTGAAGATGTTGGGGAACCGCAAGCTATTGCTGGTGTCAGAAATGACAATAATTTTGCAGCGGGGTTAAGATTGTTGGTGAAGGGGTTGAAATTGCTGGTAGCTCGTCTTTGTCGGTATTTTCATAGACTGATGATTAGTATCTTCAGGTTTGATGTTCCTCTATGAACGACTGGTATTTATATGGTTGTGACTATCTTATATGTAATTTTTGTTCTTTTTTTACAATTTCTATTTACATTAGTCGTACCAGGAATGTCGGCTTCAATTGATTAGGTTTACGAAGAGGTAACTACAGCATTGCGTAGTGAAGAGTTCAGGAAGATGGATACCATCCGCTTGTATCGTAACTGACGGTACATGGATACTAGATTCTGGTGCTACTTATCATATATGTCCTCATCGGGACTGGTCTCAAACTTCGAGAAGTTTGATGAGAAAGTACGTATGGGGAATACCTGTACGGTAGTTGGGATTGGTAGTGTTCGAATCAAGATGCATGATGGTATGGTCAGAGAGCTGAAGAAAGTAAGGTGTGTACCTGCTGTGAAGAAGAACCTGACTTCACTCGGAACTTTGGAAGCTAAGGGCTACAAGCTAGTAGCAGAGAATGGCGTTCTAAAGGTAATCTCTGGAGTTATGATAATCATGAAAGGAACACGATATCATAACTTGTAATACTTAATTGGGAGTACGTTAACTGGAGATGTATGTATTTCTGAACACATCGAGACTGCAGCTACGAAGACCACGAAGTTATGGCATATGCGGCTTGCACATCCAGATGATAAGTCGTTACATTCTTTAATTCGACAAGATTTGTTGAAAGGTGCTATTGCCTGCAAATTAGCATTTTGTGAACATTGTGTGAAGGGCAAGAAAACAAGAACAAGCTTTGGCACAACAATCCACAACACTAGTGGAGTTCTTGACTATGTTCACTCAGATGCTTGGGGTCCCTCCAAGAATGCATCATTGGGAGGGAAATATTGGTTCGTGTCATTTATTGATGACTATTCTAGGCGTGTATGAGTGTACACCATGAGGCATAAAAGTGATTTCCTAGAAGTCTTTGTAAGGTGGAAAAAGGCAACTGAGACTCAAACTGGCAGAAAGATCAAGGTACTACGTTCGGACAATGGTGGTGAGTACAAAAGTGATCCATTCTTGCAAGTATGTCAGGATGAGGGGATACGAAGGCACTTCACAGTTAGGTAGACACCGCAACAAAATGGGGTGGCTGAACGCATGAATCGTACTTTGCTGGAGAAGGTACGATGTATGTTATCTAATGTTGGATTAGGTAAAGCGTTTTGGCTGAAGCAGTTACATATGCGTGCTTCCTGATTAATAGGTTGCCATCAGCTTCATTATGGTAAAACTCCAATGGAGAAATGGTATGGTAAGCCATCTTATGACTATGACTCAATTCATATCTTTGGTTGTCCTGCTTGGTATCATGTCAGTGAAAACAAGCTTGATAGTCGTGTTATTGAAGGAATCTTTATGGGTATGAAGAAAGGAGTGAAGGGTTCAAAATTTGTAATCCAGTAGGGAAGAAGATAGTCATGAGTAGAGACATTACATTTGATGAAGCGTCTATGGTGAAGTCATGGGTTTCTCGACAGGTGGAATACACTACCATTACCAGTGAGCCTTTGCAGCAGGTGGAGATTGATGCAGCTCCACCACTTCCAACTAAGTCTGTATCTGTTATGTCTACTTCCGAAGGCATGCGTCTACAAGGGAAATAACTACTGAATCTCCAAGTGATAGTGACGTTGTTAACGAAGAGGAACATGAAGCGGTAGAAGTAACAAAAGCTACGGTCACTGAGACCATAACAACCAGCAAACCGAGAAGACAAACCAGGAAACCTGGTTGGACGGATGATTTTGTAGCTTATGCATTACCAGTTGTTGAAGAAGGTACTCCTAATACCTATTCTGAAGTTGTACACAGTGTAGAGCGTGAAGAATGGGAAGGTGCAATGCAATATGAGATGGAGTCTCTTCACAAGAATGACACATGGGTTCTTATGAAGCTTCTGAATGGTAAGAAAGCCATTGGGTGTAAATGGGTATTTGTTAAGAAGGAAGGATCTCAAGAGAATCAAGTTCGCTACAAGGCAAGGTTAGTTGCTAAAGGTTATGCCCAAAGAGAAGGGATTAACTACAGCAAGGTGTTTTCTCCAGTTGTGAATCACTCGTCAATCCGAATTTTGTTGGTATTGGTACCACAATATGATTTAGACCTAGTTCAACTAGATGTCAAGACCACGTTTTTGTATGGCGATCTAGAAGAATAGATCTATATGACTCAGCCGAGTGGGTTCAAGGTTGCTGGAAAAGAAGACTGTGTATGTAAGCTAAAAAGATCGTTGTATGGGATGAAGCAGTCTCCAAGACAGTGGTACAAGCGATTTGGTTGGTTTATGATTGGCCAGACATACACAAGGAGTCACTATGACCATTGTGTATACTTCAAGAAGTTACATGATGGTCTTTCATATATTTGCTCTTGTATGTCGATAATATGCTGATAGCATCGACTAACAAGAAAGAGATTAACAATTTGAAGCTCAAATTGTCAACTGAGTTTGAGATGAAAGATCTAGAAAAAGCTATAAAGATTTTTGGTATGGTGATTCAGCGTGATAGAGAGAAGGGTAAAGTTTGTTTGTCTCAGAAGGCATATTTGAAGAAAGTGTTACAGAAATTTGGTGTCGGCGAAGGAACTAAATCTGTAAGTACTCCTCTTGCTCCTCACTTTAAGTGGAGTTCTGATATGTCTCCTACTACTAAAGAAGAGCGCGAGTATATGGCCCAAGTCCCATATGCTAATGTTGTTGGTAGCTTGATGTATGCGATGGTATGTATGAGGCCTGACATTTCACATGCAGTAAGTATGATCAGCCGTTATATGCATAATCCTGGTAAGGGACATTGGCAAGCTGTGAATGGATTTTGAGGTACCTTTATGGTACAGTTGATGTTAGCTTGGAGTTCGTGAAGAAAAAAAGTAACAACCAGTTGTGTGTTGGTTATGTGGATTTTGACTATGCTGTTGATTTGGAAAAGAGGCCTTCAACTACATGGTATTTATTTACCTTGGAAGGAGGTCCAGTTAGTTGGAGATCAATTTTGTAGTCTATTGTGGCTCTCTCAACTACTGAAGCAGAGTATATGGCAGTGACAGAGGCATTTAAAGAGGCTATATGGTTACAGGGTTTGCTAGATGACTTGGGTATTGTGCAGGAACAGTTGCATGTGCATTGTGATAGTCTTATTGCAATTTACTTGGCTAAGAATCAAGTGCATCATACGAGAACCAAACATATAAATGTGCGATTTCACTTTGTCAGAGAAATTCTTGAAGAAGAAGACATTCTACTTGTGAAAATCGATACCAAAGACAATCCAGCTGATATGTTGACAAAAGTAGTATCCGGGGTCAAATTTCATCATTGCTCGAAATTGATCCACATTCTTCCGATTTGGTGAGGTCTTTCTGGGTAGAGGTTCTTAGGAACCTGGTAGAGGCCTTCCAGTAAGGCCGTTAAGTGAACTACGGTCGGTTTGATTCCTCGCAGAGGATACGTAGGCAACCTTTGGAAATATGCAGGTGATGGCATATGCTTTACATTGCACCTTCTCATTCAGCGTTGGAAGATGGAGGTGAATTTTTTATTGATCGTCTCATGGATGAATGCATGATCCGAGGTGGAGAATTGTTAGATAGGTCGGTGTGGTTAAAGAGTTTGAGATAAACTCAAACTTTGTTTTGGCTCGGTGGAGAGATTTTGGGATATACCAAAATCAGTCGGTTAAGAGTTTGATAACTCTTGTTTTGTTTATTTCTTCCTAAAGTCTAGGAAACTTGGTAGCTAAGTTAAGAAACCCTATTCTTGTAGAATAAGTAAAGTGCCCTACCTATGTGCCCATAAATAGCCAAGTAGAGAACCCTAGAAAATTACACCAAAATTCTTTTTCTCTTCTTGGGTTTTATATGTTTTCTTCCTCTATGATAATATATAAAATCTCTTATGTTTCACGAGGATTCAACCTCGTAAATTTTTTGTTCTCGTTTATGTTCTTTACAATTATTTAGAATATTATTGTGTAGTTGTGCAAATCGTTTTCGTGGTTTTTAGCGCAACAACATCACTTAATATGAGCAATTTGTTGCAGGGCAACTGGATTACTTATACGCAATTCTATGACTGTTCACAAATCTTTTGTTTAAGGACTAATACATTATAATACTAAAAGTATACTCTCTTGCTCTTTTTGCAGTTTCTGATTACCAATGGTGTGCTGATGTTGGTGCCGTTCTCATTAGGACGAATTATTCTGCATTGTCTTTCATGGCTTTTCTTTGTGGCTTCGACGATTTTCATTCCATTTATAGAGTCAGCACTCTACATAGAAAATAACTCACTGAATAATGCATCACATGCCGTTACAAATTTATCTGCTGAAATTCAGAATAATGGCCTGCTTTCATGTGCCACAAAAGTGGTTGCTGAAAGACTGCAAACAGTACTGGACCAGGAGAAGCCTTAAGCAGTGCTGGCAAGCCACTTTTAGTGTACCGAAGCTCAGGCCTATGGGATGTTATTACTCTTGCTACTGGATATATGGTCGTTCTGCCTTTGGTCTTCGTTTGCCTTGGTATCCCTATTAGAACTGTTGCTCCAAAGATACGTTACTACCTGAGGAAATTTCTGACTACAATGAAAAATTCATTCGTTTTGATAATTCATCTTGGAGTCATTCCTTTGGTGTATGGTTGGTGGCTAGATGTTTGTACCATTACGATGTTTGGGAAGTCAATTTCTGATAGGGTGGAATTCTTTTCGAAATTCCTTTTATTAAGCTCTTCAATGCATTGGGTGGTAGGAATTATATAGATGTGCCAGATACACATTTCTATTAGCCATGTTCAAAGGGTATTATTTTTTAGCCCACTTGATGAAATTAGCATTTTTATTGTGTAATCACTAGTTTCTTTTGTAGCTGTGTTTTCTGATGATATATTATTAGCTTCAACAAATTTTTCAGGTTTTGCGTAAAGAAGTTCTATACTTTCTTCATGATTTAGCAGATCCAATCAACATCATTTTAGATGCACTTTTCGATGAGGTGCAAGCTAGTCAATTATTCTCCATTGCGGTTAATGGCATTTTGATAGTATTTCTAGTATATTTTCCAGGTGTACTGGCCATGCGATTAGCACCAACTATCTTCCCACTGCATATTTCGTAAGTGAACCACATTTCTATTTCTTATTTCTGTTTGCTATGACAGGTAATATTTAACCAGGTTCTTTCCAAATTGCAGCGTATCTGACCCATTCACTGATATTCCTGTAGTCATGCTCCTGCTTCAGATATACTTACCTTATGCTATTGAACTGTGGGGAACAGTTGAAGCTCTTCTCCATCAATGGGTTACTGCAGTTTGCTGTTTTCCTGGCTTAAATGGTTTCTTGTGTTCTAGACCTGAGGACATTGGTGGGAAGGAGAATGTGAAGTAGAAAGGCGGCAGGACAGATTGCGTGATGGACTCATTGCTGGTCAAGATCCAAACAAAAATATTTTCACCTCACAGAATTTTGATGGTGTGGAAAACTGTGCAAGTGATGCGATTGATAATGGGTAAGTGATTTCAATTGTGTAATCTTTGTTTATGAGTTTGAGTACCATAAGAAAATTTAATTTCTACCATATTCACGTGCGGAATGAATTCTGTCATAAGATATTCATAGTGAAATATCTAACATGTTCACCAATTGCTTTGGAAATGTCAAATTTGGTGATACATCATGCACCTGGTACTGCACCAAATTTTAGGTTACATCTTCTACTTGATCTCTCGACTATTTGCAGCTGTACTTTTGTACTTCGTGTTGTGTTGTTGGTCGTTCTCGCGTGGATAACATTGCTCCTCTTCAATTCATCCTTGATAATAGTATCCCAGCAACTAGGAAGTGCAGTGTTCAGCTTTATCCCATTTACCCACGGCATCAAGTGCAATGGTAATGTACTTGTAGACATCGTACTTTCTGCTCAATTTCATGCTTTGTAGGTGAGTTTTATTATTAACACTAAGCTTCGAATTCTTTCCTAGATCTCTATGCCTTCTGTATGGGAAAAATTTCCATCTGGACTTCTTTAACTGGAGCAAGATACTTCATCGAGTACTTCAAAGCAGGGAAAGCGCGTTTACGGTTCAGCGATATCTGCAAGTTGCTTTGTATTATCGTCAAGAGTTGTGTTCTATTATCACTTTGGGTATGGGATTGATGCAATAGATTTTTTCTCTTTCTTTCTTAGCATTCCTAGTTAGGATCTTATTTCTAATGTTAATATTTGTCTTTTGGTTTCAGATCATTGTTATTCCAGTGTTAATCGGGCTTCTATTTGAGTTTTCTTTCATGGTGCCAATTCGAGCATTGGTGGTTGAAGCCCCAGTTTTACTCTTGTGTCAGGATTGGGCAGTGGGTTCTTCTTCTTTAAGCTGTGGAGGACACCGGTATGTGCTGGAACTCTTTACTGTGTATCACTTTTGAATAGCTTCTTGTGATGCTCTAGATGGAGGTGGGTCACGCTGAAACTGTGATATGATAGAATCACAATAATTCTACATTGGAGCTACAGACGATTTGATCAAATGAATTTGATTGAATAGGAAAGTTAGATGTTACAGGACTTTTCTTTCGGTTATATACTCAACTATTCCAAAACTCTCACGTGCAATACACACACTCTCACAATCCCTCACACACTCCACATGCACACTGATAGACACATTTTAGTGTCTAAATTGCACCTTAATTTCTAGTGAGTTAGTATTCGATTGTGTGTCTATTACGTGTTTTTATGCTGTTGTAGGTACATTTGAAGAATAAAGATTTGTGGAAAAATTGGCTCAAAAAGTGTTCAAAGCACCCGGGAAAATGGATCAAGGCACCCACACTTTGGATTGGGGCACCCTTGGATCGGGTTGAGCTGGATCGGGTCAACCCAGCGAGCCAGCGAGTCAACCCAGCGAGCCAGCGAGTTAACCCAGGATCGGCCGATCCAACTCATCGGGAGTTCCTGTTTCAACGGGAAAAGGATTTGTTGCGATTTTTGGGTTGTTTTCGGCAATTGAAGATGACCCATTGCAATTAGAGTTGGAAGAAATCGAAAGACATCAAGAAATCCCAGAAAATCAGCTCGGGAAACCCAATTTTGGCCGGAATCAGGACTCGGTTCCTGTTTGGATTGGGATTGAAGAATTGGAGTGATTTGAGAGAGTTCTATTAGGTTTAGAACTCTCTCTAGGGTTTGTGAAGTCTATAAATACGAAGTGAAGCCAAGAAAATCATGGACAGAAGCCTAGGGAGCGATTCAGAAGAAATCCGGTGAAGTTCCGGTGCCGCCGGTGACCTGCTGGTGCTCCGGCCGGCGTGTTCTTCATCCACCATCACCGAAGAAGACGACTCAGTAACATTTATAAGTGTTGCTGTTCCACTGTTGCAGCTCTGCTCCTGTTGCGTTAAGTTTTGAAGGTTCTGTTGCTTAAAGCTCTTTGTAACAGCTGAACCCTGTTCTGTGACACTTATATACGTATCTGTTCAGCTGTTGCACTATTCTTTAACCTTGTAATCAATATTTTGAGCAATGAAATCAACTTTTGAGCAAGTTTTCTTCACCATGGGGTAAGTTTATTTACTGGGATGATGGATAAGGTATTTTTCTCAATTTTATGTGATTTAATTATTTTCTAATAATTATTTATAATTCTTTTATTATTATTTGCATGGATTTAAATTAGAAAAAAATGGTTTCTATTAAATAGTTGTGTTCTCTTTTGATGGGTCATGCTTAGTTAATTACTCTTGATGTCTCATGCTTAGGATTTACAATTATTCTTTTAGGAAACATATTTTTGGCAAACTTGAATTAAATTGTTAAAAAGAATTACATGATTAATCACATAGATTGTTAGAATTACCTGATTCCTGATTCCTGGTATTTTCCATATTTTCTAAAAATCATCTCTAGTGTATTTTCCTGATTTTTATTAGTTTAGGTTAAGTACAATATTTTCTAAAATCATTACCTTCACAAGTTCGAGAATCGAACCTCTTTATTTACCACTTCTAAAATTACATCACACACATACACAAACACTTGTGCTAAACACACACTTGTGCTATTACCCTCCCGCAAGCTCAAGGGGGCTTGGAGAGGCCATTTGAGATTGACTCCACATGCACACACAAACACTTATGCTAAACACGCACTCGTGCTATTACAGGTCCTGGATTTGTGAATTCAATTGTACTCGCACAGGCATAAGCATCAATGGAGAATGATGTCTCAATGGAGGATTTGGACCTGTGACTTACGTAAAACCAGCTGATGATGACGAAGTTGAGTCTGATTTTGATTCTGATGTTGGAGAGGAGACATAGGAGGAAAAGAATGCAGCAAAGAAAGTGCACCATCTGTCACAGCACTGCAAAAAGAAGCCTGACGCACCTGGAAATTGTACAGCAACAATATTGTGTAGTAGACAAAGAGATGAAAATTGGGCTTCTCTCAAGGGAGGAGTTGAGTGTTGAAGACAGAAGATAAATGTGAGCAACCACTGTTTGATGCCACTCAAAAAAGAACCACCTCGTATCTGGTTGTGAAGAAGCAAGCCAGTTTCAGCCTGGTTTACACCAATCTCCTGTTGTTTAACTTTGTCCAAGTTTACCATGTACTGGGCATGAGAATTGAGAAACAATTCTTCATCTTCACGACAGAATTCCCCAATAGCTCGCACATTGCCAAGGTTTCCAAAGTCACGAATTTGGAGAATATGTAATGTTTGGTCGGAGGGACATGAATACACAAACATGTAATTTTGAGTCAAGCACCCAGTGGTTCAAGAACTGAATACCAGAAGTAAGAGCACCCAGTGGTTCAAGAACCTTTGCTGCGAAAAGCCACCTGCTTAACAGATGTGGAAGCATCTCATGATACACTCGAAGCACAACAAGGCTCAACAAATAGTAATCACATACTCTCACAGCTGGGAGAAAATATGGGGATGCAGAACCTGAGAATGCCGTTGCATGGAGGAACCGACAAGTCGTTCCATTCTTACAGTAACCTCTGTTATAGTACAAACATGGTTTCCATAAAAAACCAGAACCCAAAGGGTCAGTGCAAGATGTGAGGATTCCATATCAGCAGAAGAGAATGTTCGGGTTTGTCACATTTGTGTACCCGGAAACTGTAAAACTGATCCTGACCAAAGAAAATCCACATTTCGTTTGTGATGCTCGCGTCCTAGTCAAGCCTTACAAGGAAAAGGGGGAAGTCCCTGATAAGAAGCAACAGAACCAAGGCGAAAGAGGAGAATATTCATCTTGTACTGCCCCCACCGGTTTAGACTCTAGAGACCCTTATGTCTTGCAACAACTCGGTGGAGCAAGGATGTTGTACAGCAGCCAGGATTTGTTATTGAGAAGAAAATTGGAGGAACAGGCAGAGCTTCAAGAAGCAATAGATATGCAAAGTCGTAGATTGATGGGCTTGCAACTTTTAGACATCAAGAAACACTACCACCACAGGAATTTATCCATGCTAGCTGAACATGCTCCAAAGCACAAAAGAGCTTCTGAAAGCGTATCCTGACGAAGAACAAAGAACCGAATACAAAATGATAGAAAGAATATGCTGCCACAAGTCTGAGATTCAGTGCACACATGTGAATAGGACAATAATTGGTTTAAAAAATGAAACACCTAACTAAGATAGAATAAGAACAATAGGGTGTATACTGACTATATACAAACTCAACAAAGAAGACTCCAAAATGTATGTCAGTACACACACCAACTCCAATTCGAAATTCAAACATAGAAATATCATTAGAAATCGCAAAATACTTCAACACCGCAGTGAGGACTGCCTTGAAATAAGAATTGAAATTGGAAGAATGAAAAATGAACTATTAAGCACCATGTGCATATCATTTTCACCCATAAACTCTCAACACTTCTTATGAATCCAATTGAGTGGAACAACATTAAGTTTTCACCTAACTAGACCTTGGTGTAGCAGACTAGAACATGCTCAGACCCATTCGACATCAGGAAACAAGAACAGTAGATTTTAATCAAGAAATTATAGTTTAAAAACAACCTAATTATGATGTAAATCTGTGATTGAAGATGAAACTGGATGTTGTTGAAGTAGTGGCACAGAAATTGAACACATGAGATTAAGTATGAAGTAATCAACAGGATGAGATTAAGATTACCATCAGAGATCCAATTTTAACAGTTGAGATTGAAGAATCAAGATTCATACCAAAAATGCAGAAGAAATCCATGAATCCAAGAGCACAAGTGAGAAAATCAAATTTCATACCTAAGAATCATGCTTGATCCTGTTTGAAGACGTTGCAGCAGAGATCAGGATCAAATCCAACTTGCAAAACAAATTTTCAAGAACTCCATTTTTCTTCAAGAACTGTGTGTTGAATCAAGAACAGTTGAGATGAAGAAATTGATGTTGTAGAATCAATGTGATGATGAAGAAGGATCGATACCCTCAGATAAATATGAGACTGAGCTCTGATACCATGATAGAATCACAATAATTCTACATTGGAGCTACAGACGAATTTGATCAAATGAATTTGATTGAACAGGAAAGTTAAATGTTACAGGACTCTTCTTTCGGTTATATACTCAACTATTCCAAAACTCTCACGTGCAATACATACACTCTCAAAATCCCTCACACACATACACAAAACCTTATGCTAAACACACACTTGTGCTATTATGATAAACATATTCCATGAGTGGGACAAACTTTGGTTGATGCCTAATTGATTCATCAAAGAAGCATCTCGAGCATGAAACTCTAGTATCTACCTACATGGATATACACATAGCTCTCTAGTCTTAGAATCCACTTAAATATTTAAAAAACTTATGAAGTGTGACAATATTAATTAATTAACAAGACAAGTTTTCATTGGGTGCTTATCTCCTAGCATTTGTATCGTCTGATTTGCGTTTACAGGTTTTGCTGAACCATAGGATTGTTCTGGTGGATGAAAGTTGGCGGATTAAGTTTGAGAGGGTGAGAGATAATGATTTCTTGAAGCTTCCAGGGAATTGGATGCTGGAGGAGTTACTGATCCCAATCATTATGAATCTGTTAATGTCTCTCTGTTTTCCCTACGTTTTTGCCAGATGGATAGTCCCCTCGACGTTTTGGCCAGATGGATAGTCCCCTCGCTTGGGTTTTCGCACATAGTGAACTCAACTGTCTATCAGTTTACTTGGCTAGCGTATGTTGTACTGTTTTCCTATGCCAAAAGATTTCCTGTTTAGATCATCAACCTTCACAATTCTATGCGAGATGACCGTTATTCTGGTTTGGGGCTGCAAAATTTTGGTGAAGCAGCATTGGAGTGCCAAAAGGAGATTGATAAGTTGGTGAGATGGTTACCAGAGTCTCGAAGACACTAATGTGTCAAATACATTTTGATTTAGCGTCATCAAGGAAGATACCCTGAAAATCATAGGTGAGCTGTTTAGCTGTTATGTTCTTTTGTTTTCTTGGCAGGTATGGTTCTTTTGTTGATGGGTTTAACTTTGAGAGAAGATCAAGTGATTCAATTGCCTAAAATTGTTAAATAAGCTCCACATTGCTGCTTGTAAATATTCAGAAGAGGTGCTTCGCCTAGTGAGTAGGATCGAAAGGAAGGTTTCAGAACTAGTTTTGGTTCTCATTTTGAAGCTTTATATATATATATAACATATTGTACTAGAGAGTACTGGACAACACAAGTAGACATGAACTCAAGCCACTGATTTTAACAGGATATTGAGCTACATTGTATATAGCTTGGATTGGGGTGTCTGACTTGGTATCTTGTGCATTTCTTTTGGTAATGGCATTTTGTTCAGGCAATTGGTGGTGGCATCTTTCATTTCTTTTCAGTAATACCAACCATGTGTTGGGACCTTAGTCCCACATTGCTTAGATGGTCTGGGTAGTTTATAAGTCTATGGGTTCCCTCAACTTCTAGACTGATTTTAGAGATGAGTTCTACCCATGGGTTTATGACGAGTTAGGGTTGGTATCCCTACATTACATCTAAAAGGCTAAAGCTTACAATGACAAGAACTTTTTGGGACATCAACATTTGGTAAATTGAAGTGTGTAGAAGAGTGAATGAAAAGGCAATTCGGGCAATTCCTCAATCACTCAGGTAGGTAGTCTTTTGGCTAGTTTATACAATCTGAAAGAAGGAGATCCCGTAGCTGGATATCTGACCGCTAAAGTAAAATGCAGCAAAGAACATACATCATTAGGAAATGCAGCAGAGAACATACATCATCAGGAAAGAAGCAATGCTGCATCCGTCAGAGTGAATGCAGCAGACATTACAGAAAAGTTCGAAGTAGGGGAATGACATTGAGATTGAAGGCCCTTTCTGCCTTCTGAATAGTTACATAGAATGGGAACATAGCTATCTATCTAAAGATATTTAAACCATAACCAACAATTGCCTAACTAACCTAAAGCTTAGAATTTAGTACAGTATTTGGGACTTCAGACTTTTGAGACGGTGGATGCAGAAGGGTGAAAAAAAAGGCAAATAGCAGAAATATCATCTGCAGCAATTCCATGTCTTTTACGTTTCCATGCGCGTGCAGCACATTCGACAATTCTTTTAGCTGCTTTTCGTTTATCCGGTGTTGAAGAAACAATTTGAACTGCTTCTTGATTGGAGATAACATCCCAAACCTGAGTCATAAGATCGGGATTTAGTGTTTACATTAACAAAACGAACATTTGTACCATTTTTCATATGGAATTTTGAGCATATATAAAGAGGGAAATGAAATAAGAATGATCTTTATACATACCCCATCCGTGGCAAGGATAATAAACTGGTCTTTACTGGTTATACTTCTTTGTGTGACTTCAGGAACTGAAATAACACCGAAGTCTTTAACGCAGAAATCTCCCAAGGCTCTTGACATTGCTAACCCTGGTGTTTCCTCAGCTGGTAACCATACTCTATGTACCCCTGGTTCATCGTCTAAGCAAAACACCCTTCCGTTGCAATGCATTATCCGTTCTGCCTCCTCTGAAAGAAACATGAAGGAGAATTTAGATATCAAGATAGGGGAGAAATCGAATGACTTAAATTTGGATTAGAGTGTGAGTTAAAACCACAGTGACTTAAAGAGAGACTCACGAGGTAAGTTTGGCTTGAAGTCCATTGTGAGCTGAACTGGTACCAACGTGCCATCATCAGAAGCTGTTGCTAACACCGCACGAGAATCTCCAACATTTGATATGAAGATGTTGTCACCCTAAAAACATCAATTAGGAGAAGGTCACTGTATCAGTACCCATCCCAGCCGAACTTAACAAACTCATAAACGCTTATGGATTTCCGATAAAGGAGCTCAGGAAACTGCATAATCTATTCCTGAACTAAAAATGAATTGAATCGAGATGGCTACACTGAACAAAGTTCAATGTCTAAGTTTGAGGAATGGTTCATATGGATTTAAGGACTAACAAAAATTGAGTGTATCATTGAAAAGGCTATCGAGTAGATGGCCTAGATAAGCAAAACACTTCTATCGGTCAACCGTGACGACGGACTCACTGCTTAGCTCTAACCAAAAGCAGGATAAGAGATATACTAAATGGAAGTGCAAAACATGAACTACTGGTTACCTGTCTGACAATTGTCACAGCAGTGGTTCCACTGTTCAAGGCATCTACGCTACGATGATGCTTGAGCTCTCGATCAACAGCAGCACAAGTTTTCAAGTAGGCTTGTTTCCATATGTTGAATTGCCGAACATTTTTATCTGTTGTTAACTCAAACTTCGGATCATCTGAAGCTACAACAAGGGTCTCCTGCCAATTTCTTAACAATGATGATGGCATAGAATCCCTTACATGTTTCGCTACATAGTGACCCCATGTACCATGCCCATCAAACACTCCACAAAACATCATATCTTCTTGGCATCCAAATTCCTATGATCCCAAACAAAGGGGAAAAAAATCATTCAAGCAAACAGCCATGAAATGTCTTGCGGGTCTAATCAGAGACCGGAGCTAATGTTGTTCACCGTCAAAACAACTAAACTAGATCAAAATACTCAAATGACAAAATTCATACCTCCCATACTAGAACACAATCCTGATTCGCGGCTTTCATCCCTCTCTTAGAGTAAACAGAAGCGAAATTATTCGAACCATAAACATCGACAACACCCGAAGAATTCAATATCATTTGATTCTTCTTAGCTTCCTTGATCATAGATTTTGACACTTGTTTACCGACATCAATATTCACACATTTCTTCCCTATCTTTATGTAAAAAGACTCTGACATTTTAGTATTCTTACATGATAATCCATTGAACAGTGATGAAAACTTCCCCATTTGATCTGCAACTCAAAAATCATCATAAAATCTTTAGTCTTTCTTCATTTTCTTCTTTTTCAAAATACAAACTATAATCCAAAAATATACAAAAAAAAAAAAAAAAAAACACAATACATAAAACCCAATATAGACAACATGTCCAATCAACTTCATTATCTCCCAAACCATAAATTTTCCCACGGAAACAATCAAATTCTCACTGAAAAATGAGAAATTTCTAGTACAATACAAAAAAATTAAACGTGGGCAAAGAAAGTACCTTCTTTTTTGTGTGGATATGAATTGCTTCTGCAAAATCTTTAAGTACACAGAGCTGAAAAATGAAACTTGGTTTACTCAATGAACTAAGACCAGTTCATCAGATGCTGAAGTACTTCAGATCTCTGACTATGAATCTCCATTTTCTGAATTAATTCTTTTCTTTTAGATGGTTATAAACAAGAAGAAACCAAAATTATGTATTGTTATAGAAATTGAGTATGTGCATGTGTACTTTAGAAGCTATTATTTTAAGGCTCTGCAATTCAGAAAACCTTTAGAAAAGTGGAAACTATGTCTCTCTCTATTTAATGAGGGTATGATTAATATTTTAATCCAAATAGAGAGAAAGTCTAATCTGAAGCTAACAGTCTTAAGATTACGTGATAATAGTAGTATTTTTCGGTTTTGTCCCGTACGAAAAATGTCTATCTCACCCAACAAAAATTAGAGTGTTTTAAACTACTCGTATTTATTAGTAAAAATATTATAATTAAATACTTACAAGCAACTTCTGACATGGTATCACGGATTCAACGTAATTCATATACTGTCGGATTATGATATTCATTTTCTGCTCAAAAATTTATTCGTGTTAAAGATTAAAAATCTGTTAATGGATAGCAAGCATGTTATTATCCACTTAAAATATAAGTAAAATTTTGAGGATGTTTATAAACTTTAGAACAATTCGGCGAATACAAGTACACAGTGATATTTTAATTTAAAGTTGTGTTATGAAAATTTTGGATTGAGGAAGTCTTATGGTATATAAATGAGTTCTAAATCCCTCTTAGATATGTGATCAGGCATATAACCAACTAGACTATCCTTGTTCAGTTTAAATGGTACATCTAGCTCTTACTAAGAACACTCGCTTAAATTGAAAGGATTTATCAAATTTGATAAAATATGATATTATTATGGGTAGAAAAAAGATCTTTTTTTTCCTGAAATTTTTAAATACTTGTTCGATTGAAGGAGTGGACAACAGTCTATACTAGACAAGTGATGTTCAATTGTCCAAGGAAAAATGAATGACGTTTTTCTGTCTTGTTTTTCTTATAATATTAAACTCCTTAAATACGGATGCCACCTACATTAGTTGTGTAAATCTCATTTTTTCACATGTACCCTCATTTATTTTAAAAATGATAGTATTTCACTTTACCCTATAGCCCTTGGTCTGAATCCGACACTGGGATCAATTGTATCAATTTATTCCAGAGTTGCTGTAAGTTTAGTTCTTAAGATTTTTTCTGTTGAATTTACCATTTCATCTCATGTTTGTCTCACAAAGTATACTTTTTTTTGGTTGCCTCCTCTATCTAAATTTTTTGGCTCCACCGCTGTTGTGAGTATTAATTTAACAAGTAAGTTAGTACATCTGACCCACTTGAGCAAAACCAAAGAGCAGTGAAAAATCACAGTTAAATTAATTAGTAGTATAAAATTAGGATTTGCATATACCACCATCTCTAATGTCAATGATAGTGTCATTCAAGGAGGGAGGGAATAAGAATAATAGCAGCATACATAGAGTAATTAAGGTTTTGGTGTATAAATGAATGGAGATATTTCTGGACACATTCATTTGTGGGAGACAAAAATAACATCGTTGAACTTGACCATACAGAAGACTGAGCTGGTTATGGGTAGAAGCGCTATTATTTGGTAGGAACTAGGAAGTGATTTTTTATGAATAAAGTTGTCAAATCTTTTATTGGTTGTCAAGATAATGTTTGTGACATAAAGATATTTAGCTGCTACTTTTGTTGGTGTGGCACCTGCATACGGCGCATCAATAGCATCACATGTCAATAATCGATGGGGAAAAGTACTTTGGTTATTCTATTCCACCTCTTAGAAAGAAAAGAACTTAAAAAAAAATACTTAATAACACGGCGATACATTTATACAAAACTTCTACTCCGAGCACACGCAATGGGGCCGTAGACAGTCAAGTGAAATCCAATTCACAACGTCATTGTGGTAAAGGTCGTAATGCCAGAGGTATCATTACCGCAAGGCATAGAGGGGGAGGTCATAAGCGTCTATACCGTAAAATAGATTTTCCACACCAATTTGAAAATTTGAAGTTAGGGGTGTACATTGAAAAAGGATCTATTTCGGGGCCTTTTTTATGCACAGGGTCAGTGCTCGAGCCAACTGAGTTGTTCCTAGTTAGCTAATATAAAAAAAATTCTCTCCCTCCCTAAAAAATATTACTTTTATTTTTTTTATTCTTCAATTTGATCTATCTTCAGGTAAAGTAAAAATAAAAGTATCATTTTTTCTAACACAAATGTAATGTTTAATCAAATTTGAGAAAAATGTATAGGTTGTATTTGTGTCGTTAACACTGCTTTGAGTCACATAGTATCTTAATCTTTTGTTACGGTTTCTTTGATGAGATGCAGCTTGTTGCATATAATTTGGTGGCACATGAGTCTGATTCAGATCAGCAAAGCGCCACGTAGTAACACTATGATTGAGAAGAAGATGTCTAATAACCAATAATAGCATGCGAATCCACTGTTTGACTAATATTACTAGGATATTTTCTTCCGTATTCAGGAATAACATGAGCACTTACTTATTTGAGGGGACCATGCATCATATTATTAGCCTAGTTTTAATGGTAGCTATATTATACGTAGATTATATAGATAGGCACAAATTGGGGTTAGTTCAAGATGAATAAGTAGCCACGTGAAAGAAGATAGAAATTGGGTTTACAATTATAATTAATCCTAAATTTCTAATACAGTAAATTTTTCATATTTTAAAATGATAAATAAAAACGGATAGGAGGTGCTTTTAACTTTTAAGTCTATTCACTCCAATAAATTGGTTAAATAATTTTTAGATTTATTTTTATGGGTCTAGAAAACAACTAAATTAAGATATTGTTTCAATATCTAATAAATTTAGAGATACTTTTTAAATATCCAAAAATGGATATTTCACCTAATGAATGAGACGGATTTTTTAGATAACTAACCAATATACCCTTCTTAATCTAAAATTAAAATAACATGAGAAGTTCAATCGAATCTAGTTAACTGAATTGGCGTTTATTTTTGTATATGAACTCAGCTTGCTTTTTATTTTTGTATTTTTAGCTTATCGAAATAGGGGCATAGGCAGAACTAATTATAGTTGTTGTAGGTTTAGTAGAACATATCGAAAAATGTACTAATTTTTGTAAGTCAAATATGAAACTATTGAATTCTAGAACATCTATCTCGATTCATTTATTTTGAAGAGGGTGTATATGTATATATAGTTGAGCTTATTGGTTGTTCCATAGCCCGTTGTTACAATCTTGCTTTATAAGACAATCTTAATAACGTAAATACCTAATATAACATAAACTAGGTCCGAATATAATGTACATCACATTAGTATATCCAAAATTATAGAATGATCATAGAATTATTTTAAACCTTAATTAAATTGGTTTCATCCTGCGTATTTTAATAAAATAAATATTTTTTATTGGGATGTATCTAGTTTCATCCTACATATTCTAACAAATAAACATATTTTCCTTACAATGTATCTGGTTTCATCCTATATATTTAGATATTTATTTATTTTTGTTGAAGGTGATGGTGGTGTTTGTTGTATTTTGTTACTATTGAAGGTGGTGTTGGCTTAGTATGCTATTTGTTGTTGTTGAAAATGTTGGTTGTGGTGGTGGTTGTGCTAGATCTTTTATTTTTTTATATGGGACGAGTGCATGTTTTACCTATTTTTCTTATTTTAGTTTAACCCATGATTCAACCAGTTTCATCCTAGCTTTTTTCGAATAATTTTTCATATCTTATTTTAAGTCAAGATGCAACCAGTTTCATCCTAGTTATTTTTTGAGAAAAAAAAACTTTCATAGTTTAAGTCAGGATGCATCCAGTTTCATCCTAGTTATTTTTCAAATAATTTTTCATATTTTTAAGTCAGGGTGCAACCAGTTTCATCCTAATTATTTTTTTGAAAAAGAAGTACTTTCATAGTTTAAGTCAGAATGCATCCAGTTTCATCATGACTATTTTTCAAATATTTTTTTTCTATCTTGGTTGTGGCAGTAATATGCTATTTGTTGTTTTTGAAAATGTTGGTTGTGGTGGTGGTTCTGCTAGATCTTCTATTTTTTAATATGGGACGAGTGCATGTTTTACCTATTTTTTGAATAATTTTTCTTATTTTAGTTTAACCCAGGACGCAACCAATTTTATCCTAGCTATTTTTGTTCGGAAAAAAACTTCCTAATTTACTATCAACAATGGATCTTATTTTATGGGTAATAAAAAACTATTTCAAAAAATATAAATTTTATCAAAATTTGATATATATTTAAAAAGTATGAATTTTTTTGTGGGTTGTTTTTAAATAAGAGAGACAAAAGATAAAACAAAGAAAACCATAAAGATAAAAAATATTATTGTCTAGCTATTTTAGTATCCATTTCACTCATTCATAATATTTACTTGTCCATTTTAACCATGTTTTAGGGATACTTGGACGATAGTCCCATTTTCTCTATTTGCTCGTCATAAGGGACACGGCAGGTTTTTTTCTTTTATTTTCCAGGACGCTCATCGTTTAGCCCGACGGATCTTTTATTTAGAGGTGATTAGAATATTTCTGTAATTTGTATATTTGCATCATCAAAAAACAGTGTAATCCATCATAACTCATTGATAATCGACTAATCGTTATCAAACAGAAGAGGCAAAGCCGAAGTATTTGAAAAGCTGGACCAAGGTTGTACCATACCGGATTTCGGTTCGTACCGGTCGAGAGCGATACACTGGTACGCCGGTATACCGAGGAAATTTCGGTTTAAATATCGGTGGAATATCGATGCATATATTTTATACCTATAATTTTATGAAAACATACTAGTTCACATTTTATAACTATAAATATATTTTAACACGTTATAACAAACATCTTTTTCACAAAGTTTAAAAAGATAAACTAGTATTCATCCAAAATATATACTATATAGATCCCTAGATTTCATACAAAGTTCAAACTGGAAATACAAAAGAAACAAGAATAACTTCAAAGTTTATCGTCTAAAATACTAATTAAACAAAGATATTACAATTTTAAGATCATTAGATTAATTATAGATATTATCATATGCATATATAATTCTAAAATATCATAAAAAATATGAGTAACAATTGAAAACCCTAAAACAAGAATAAATTATTTTTTATATTTTTTTTATCTTTTTTTAAATAAAAAAAACAAAAAAAAACGATTGTACCGGTCAATACCGGCCAATACCAAAACCGGTACAGTCCATACCGGCCGATATTTTTGGTCAAATACCGTTTACAGATATACCGAATTTCGTCCCGTTTTTCGACCGAAACCGATAAAACCGACGGTATATCGGCCATACCGGACTACACTGGACTGGACATTAATTATATGCTTTGCCTAGTACCGACTCTAAAGAATATCTATAAAACAGTGGCATCAATGAATGTAGACTAATTTATATAATTACGCTTATTTACGTGCATAAAGAATCCTAGGTGATTTCCATCATATAGTCGACTTCAGAGTTCAGACTTTGTTGTACGTAGTACAATGGGGTTGCACATCCATGCATGGGGCTGAGTCTGGTACCATGCTGTTAAAAAATCATGAAACGACTTCTAAGTTTCTGGTTCTACTCTACCCCTACATCTTAATTTTTACCAAAGAGTCAAAGACTTTCTATTCTTTACTTGAAAATGGTCCTACATCCATCCGGAGAAAATCTAAAAAAAATTACCATTGGAATCGGAGGGCGAAGCCAGAATTGTAGGAAAAGGTTGTAAGAAAATTTCTTACCTATATTTGAGAGTATAAGATAGACTTTAAAGACAATTTATACTAAAAATAGATCAAAATCATTATAATTGAATTTAGGAATCAGCTGGACTGGGTGTGCAATTGTACACCCTTAGTCTATGTTGGTTCCGCCCCTGGTTGGAACTTGCTTAGGAAAATTAGAATCCGATACCATTTTTCTGTAATCAGTGTTGCTTTAGTTTTTCTTGGTTGTTATTTATTTTTACTTTCGTTTGCTATGTTTACTCTCTAGGCTGGCTTTAGGGTTTCATCTCTTAAAAACTATCTTCGATTCAATTGTTTTCACGGTTGTCTTGTCCATATTTCGTGAACGTCCAGCTGGCTACATATAAAACATATCCTTAGGCTAAACCACATATGCACGAGGGGGAGACTTGAGAGGTTGGTATATAAGTAGGCCATGCCCCACTATAGAAAAAGATCTTATTCCAGCTAGTTGCTGATATTATTTTCTTTTCTTTTTAGCTTAGAATTAAATACGAAAGTACGACCGAAATTTGCGGGTATCATTTTTAGAATAGATTATTATTTTTTGGAAAGTGAGATATATATATTAAAGCTGGAAGAGGATAAAATTTGGTTGACACGTGTCAAAGAATTATTAAAGGAATAATGAATTAAAATAAGAAGAAAAGCATCCGAGCAAAGCTTTGTAAAAGAAATCTGAAAAGTCGATAGATATGAAGTCTGACATAATTGCTGCATGAGTAGCACGTAAGTTACGGGAAAGTAACAACATTAATTACGTAAGTTATGGGAAAGTACGATACTCTGAACCATAAGCTGCATGATTGACACCAAGATGCGGGAAAGGTACGACTCATTAAAGAGTAATGATGAATCCCGATCCACAAGAACGCGTGTCAATTTTATAAGTTGTGAGATAGAAATACCAAAGCATGACAATTCATTGTTAAGAAACTACTTGTCAGACATGCAATAACCCTGATCCGAAAGTAATAATAAAGTATAAAACCACAACGAAGCTACGTGATAGTAAATGCAAGACCGAAGGGGAGCTACGGGATGATAAATGCAAGACGAAGGGGAGCTACGGGATGATAAGTGTTAGACCGAAAGAGAGCTACTTGATGACAAGTAATATACCAAAAGGACCTTACGGGATTGCATGACTCATCTAGAATGGATAAGAGCGAACATGTGGAAAAGTTAATTGGCGGAACCCATTGATTTGATTATAAATATCAAGATCATTAACAAGAAAATGGGTTGGAAAATCTGGGGAGAAAAACTCGAAGAGAGGCATTAGAAAAGACTAAAGAGCTTAGGTATGATACAGACATAATTTTCGGATTCTATTTTAGGATAAAAGATATTTCTTTTATCCAAATTTTCTATACTTCTTCTTCTATTGTATTGATAAAAGTTTTGATCTTATTTATGAATCCAATCATTTTATTAGTGGATGTAGATAGTTAGACTGTTGAACCACTATAATCTTTGTGTCATTTTATTATTATCATGATTGTTTTTCATTCTCTACATTTTATTCTGTATCGATTCATCTTTATATATCTTACTATTGTAATCGTTAAGCAATCTAGGTTGTGATTCCACCTCCTTAGTATTTATGGTAATCACAATTTGGCGCTAGAAACAGGGATTGAAGTAAAGAATTTATTCTACCTGTCAAAAAATAAAACTTTTTATAAAAATATTTTTTCTTTAGAAAGTTATATTTTGTCAAAGAATTTTGTTGTATAAAACACAATGTTTTAGAGTCATGGCGAAAAACTCTGAATAAATATTTTCAAAAAAAACTTTTTTATAAACAAACAAATTTGATCCATATGTTTATCTACGCTATTTCATTATTTTATGCATTACGTATAATTCAAGTTGTTTGCCATGCTTTTAAAATATTCATTCTGAAAATTAGATACAGAAAATTCTACTAAATCATTTGATCGTAGTCATCAAATTTTTGATTTAAGTCACTAGAAATTTTTTAATATTTAACTGAGTTATCTGGATTTCACATAAACTTGTTTCTATATGAATTTATGAGATTTGAGGTAAAAAAAAAATTACTTGTTTGAAGGTGATTTTTGTCTTTCAAACTAGAATATATTAATTACACTTATTCCAAACGAAAAATTTCTGGAAACACGTAACTAATTATCTGGGCTCTCATAGGATTCTGGAAAGTAATTTTCTATAACAACAAAAAGTTGATACAGAAAGGAGCAGTAACATTTCAAAAGGATTTACATAAACAGGAGCTATGTCTCAAGAAGCAAGTTCGAGAAATCAAGAGAATAATGCAAGAGGGGTCCTCCAACAAGGAGAAATGATAGGAACCTCGCAAGGACAACAATATTTTAATGATCAACAAAATAATTCAGATAGTCACGCAGATATTTCTTCATTTGAAGAGAATACACAAAACACAATTGATCATCTGCAACGACTGATAGAAGAAATGAAGGAGATGCGTAAACAACAACAGACTTGCGCTGAAAAAATTGCATTCCTGACTAGAGAAAATCAAGTACTAAAGGAAACAATCCAACATGGTGCGGGATCAACTAGAACAAAAACACGGGGGAAAGAAGCAAGCTCCAGTGGACCCGTGAGGAGAAGAGAAAGAAATAATCAGGATCAAAGAATGGTGTTAATAGAATCCGCATATCAACAATCTGGACAGGATAGGTTGAATCATGGAGACTCAGGTTCGCAACATGACAAGTGGCAAAAATGCCTTGAAGCTATGGAACAAATGAGAGAAGAGATAAAAAATTTGAAAAATAAAGAAGGTGGACGAATAGAGGAAGTGTTAAGGGAAGCCGAACGAACACCATTGGCACCGTATTTGGCGTCTGCACCAATGCCCCGAGAATGTAGCACCCCTATTTTTGAGTGTTATGATGGTACCAGATACCCAACCACTCATTTGAAGTATTACAACCGTATTATGGCACGGTGGGGGAAAGATGATGCAGTTATGTGTCAGAACTTCCCGTCAAGTTTGAAAGGATTGGCGCTAGCATGGTATGATAATTTGCAAGAAGGGTCTGTGCATTCATACACACAGTTAATTCAAAAGTTTTTAGAGGCATATATGTACAATAGGCCCGTAGATTCGGGAATGTACAGATTATACTCCCTCGCTTCGTGGCCAGAAGAAACTATTTGTGACTATACAGATCGTTGGCATACGATTTTTCAGGCAATCGGGGATGTTACCCCAAAAGTCTCCATTAACAATTATAAGTGGGGAATAGCTGACCGAAAAAGCCAACTTTTTGTTGATATTCATAATACCAACCCAAAAAGTAAGGGGCACCTCAGAGAAATCATTGAAAAGTGTGCAAGATTGCAATACATTCAGAGGCAATGTCCAAGAATAGTGTCACAACAGCAAGGAAGTGCGAGAAGAACCAATTCAATAGAGCCTTCATCCGGATCATGGAAGAGGTTTGCGAGCAAAATTGAAAATAATGAGTCAAAACGGCCAAAGACAGATGGAAGGAAAAAAACTCTACAAGAATTTCAGGAGCGGTATTTACTAAATTCAACATCCCTTATTCTGAAATTTTAAAGGTAATAAAGAACAAGCCGGATATTCAATGGCCGTGAACAAAAAAACAGGAGCCTGAATATACCCAAAATTCTAAAGAGTTTTGCGAATACCATTGCTATCGAGGAAATTCAACCAACCGATGAAAAAATATAATCTCCCTAGTGCAAAGGATGATCGACGCAGGATAACTAAAAGAATTCATTCAGTTACCCGATCCTTTATCAAGGCTTGATAAGGGGAAACCTGCCAATATTCCTCACAACAACCAAACTATCGATATGATTTCTTTTTCTGAATCAAACCAACCATCCATGAATGCAGCGATCAATGAGAAATTGCGTAAAGGAGTCCGCAATCATGAAGTCTTCAGAGTCGCGGGAAGGGTTACTGAGTCATGGGAAGATTGGATGGCATCCCCATTAACTTTCTCCGCAGATGAGGTTGATCAAGAGGTAGAAATGCATAATGATCCGTTGTTACTCACATTGCCAGTATCCGGATGGAACGTAAGGAAAATTCTTATGGATGGGGCAGATCACTAAATGTTATATTTTATGATACTTTCCGAAAAATGGGATTGAAAGAAGATCAGTTGACTCTATCCCGCTATACAATTTACGGAGTCAATGGTATAACTTCAAAACCGAAGGGAGAAATCGAGCTAGATGTTATGGAAGGACCAATAAGTATTATGAAAGAATTCAGTGTGGTGGAAGCTCCGTCCCCATACAATGCCATCATTGGGAGGCGATGAGTACATCAGTTGAAAGGGGTAATTTCAACTTATCACCAGTACTTGCGGTTCCCAACACCGCGAGGGGAAATGAAAATAAGAGGAGATCAAGATGATGCCAAATCTTACATTTTAGCAGAAATTCGTTTGAATGAATAGGGACAACAACAGCAATAAAATAGCAAAAAAGAACGCAAGACAAGGGAAAAAGAAGAAGCATTAAATCAATATATGATTCAAGTTGCGGGAAGAAATATCAACAATGAAATAGGAGAAGGAAGTAAGGAAAAAGAAAGTACATCAAGAGATGATTTAGGTAATTTTCCGGCATAGCAACCAAAGAGGACTCCTACATTTTTAGGAGTTCCCAAATCCACCTTTACCACAGTTGAGGAAACCAAATGTTAACATAGGCATGGAAGAATTTCCCAAATTAATAAAGATTGGAACTCTGATGGAGATGGAAAGAGAACAAAACTTGATTATACTACTTCGAGATTTTGTGGACATATTTACGTGGAAGATGGAGGATATGCCAGGTATCAACCCAGATATTGTACAACACGAATTACACATACACCCTGAAGCAACACCTTTTCGACAACGCATACGAAAAGTTGCACCAGAATACCATGTATCAGTTGAAAAAGAATTAATAAAACTCATGAATGAGGGATTCATTCGAGAGGTGCGATACCCAACTTGGATCTCCAACATGGTAATTGTACCAAAAAAGAATGCAGGAGTAAGGATTTGTATAGACTTCACCAATCTGAATAAAGCCTGCCCAAAAGACAGCTATCCACTTCCCAGCATTGATCAATTGGTAGATGCAGTTGAGGGACATGAAGCCTTGTCCTTTATGGATGGACAGTCCGGATATAACCAAATTGTACTTGCGAAAGAAGATCAGGAACACACTGCATTTTTTACTCCCCGAGGATTATATAGTTACACTAGAATGCCATTTGGACTGAGGAACGCAGGAGCAACATATCAACGGTTGGTTGACGCAATTTTTAAGCTATGGATTGGACATACCTTAGAAGCTTATGTGGATGACATGTTAGTAAAAATTAAACTTCCAAGAAATCATCTACAAGATTTGAAAGAAATATTTAAAGCGTTACGCAAATACAAAATGAAGGTCAATCCAGAAAAATGCGTTTTTGGGGTCACATCAGGGAAGTTTTTAGGATTTTGGTCACCAAGAAATGAATTGAAGTTGATCCCGCAAAGGTCCAAGCAACAGTAGACATGCCATCTCCAAGGAACATTAAGGATGTACGGAAGTTGAATGGTTATTTGGCTGCACTTAGCAGGTTCATTGCAAGATCTTCGGAAAGATGCAAACCCTTTTTTGATGTTCTAAAAAAGAAAAATAAATTCGAGTGGAATGAGAGATGTGACCAAGCTTCCAAAATATCAAGGTTTATCTTGAAACATTACCTGAACTACAAAAGCCAAAACCTGAAGAAGTTCTAGCCTTATACATTGCGGCAACTAAGGATGCAGTAAGCGCGGTCGTAATCCGAACCAATGAGAAGGATGAGAAACCTGTGTATTATATCAGTAAGACTTTGAATCCTGCATAAAGAAATTATACAAAAATTGAACAACTTATCTTAGCTCTAGTTTTTGCTTCCCAAAAGTTACGCACGTATTTTCTGACGCATTACGTGAGGGTACCAAGCAAAGCACCATTGGAGTCAGTGCTGGAAAACGCGGGAAAGGTCGAAAGGATAGAAAAGTGGAATGCACAGCTAGAACAATTCAACATATTATTCGAACTACAAACCGCATAGAAGTCACAAGTTTTGGTCGATTTTCTAGCAAATTTCCTATTAGAGGATGATTATGAAATTCAAGGTTTGCCCGGATTTGAGGATGATGACCCACAGGATGTCCTGAATTCTGTAAATCCCAGAGGTGGGAAGTACTTGTTGATGGATCCAGAAATAAGGATGGTGCGGGAATAGGAATTACAATCACAACACCCACGGGGGATCGAATGGTGCATTCATTCCGGCTTGAGTTTTATGAGCATACAAACAATATAGTGGAATACGAAGCTGTGGTACATGCCCTCAGACTCATTATTGAATTAGGAGTAAATGATGTGCGACTCACAAGTGACTCATAATTAATAATTCGACAGGTTGAATTAAAATACCAGGCACATGATGAAGACTTGGCGGAGTATAAAAATCTTGTACAAAAATTGGCGCTCCAAGTTCCAAATATAACTTTTCGGCATCTATCCAGAGAAAAAAACCACCATGCTGACGCATTGGTATATATTTCTTCAATGATAAAGGATCCAAACACATCAGCCATAAAAATTGGGCGAATATATGAACCATCAGTTAAGTTAAGAACAATCGAAAATGTGGAAGAAGAAATTGGGGAAGATATTGAAGATAAAGCTATCCAAGATTATCCAGACTTTCCACGAGAAACAGAAGATAATCTGATTGAAGAAGATTGGAGAGTCTCAATTTCCATCAATATCTACAAGATGAGATGTTACCCCCAGTTTCTAAAGAAGCAAGAAAGATGCAACTGAAGTCTGTAAATTACCAGCTTCGGGACGAAATTCTATACCGCAAGTCTTTTTTAGGACCGTTACTTCGATGTTTATCACAAAGAGAAGGACTACGGATTCTCAAGGATATACATTATGGAGATACGGGAAATCATAGTGGAAGGCGATCACTGGCGTTAAAAGCAAAAACGCAAGGGTATATTGGCCATTCATGCATAAGGATGTGGAAAATATGGTGAAAAGATGTGAAGAATGTCAGCGTTATGCGAGAAAAATAAAGGCTCCCACAACAGAACTTAATTCGGTGCTTAGCCCCTGGCCATTTGCAAAATGGGGAATAGATATTGTTGGGCCATTGGTAGAAGGTACTAAAAAGAGAAAATATTTGATCGTAGCCACATATTATTTTACTAAATTGGTTGAGGACAAAGCTCTTGCACGAATCAAAGATACGGATATCTTTAAGTTCTTGTTTGAAAATATAATTTGCAGATTCGGGATCCCGGCAGCCATAGTATCTGATAATGGGAAACAATTCCAAGGGAAAAATATAGATATGCTTTTTGAGGCATTCAATATACAGAAGAATAAATCAACTCCGTTCTATCCGCAAAGTAATGGACAGGCCGAAGCAACAAATAAGACAATTGCTATGAATCTAAAGAAAACACTTGATGGACATCACAAGCGGTGGTGCGAGCAGCTTCATAATACACTTTGGGAATATCGTACAACAAGGAGGGAGTCCACTGGAGAGTCACCATTTCTTCTTACCTACGGGACGGAAGTAATCATACCCACAGAAATCATTTTACATAAAAAAAAAACAGAAGCATGGAAGAAAAATTTGAACACAGATCTAATGATTGAAAAGTTGGATGATTTAGAAGAAAGAGGGAGGTTACGCTTCAAAAAATGGAAAATTAACAAAGAAAATTGGAAAGAGAATATAATAAAAAAGTAAAGTCACGGAATTTTGTAGAATGACAATATGTTCTGCGGCAAATTCCGGAGTACCAGAGAGATAAGAAGGTAGGAAAATTTGCGCCAACATGGAGGACCTTATACTATACAAGGACTTGCGGGACAAGGGTCATATTATTTACGAAACATGGATGGAAAAATTTTACAACACCCTTGGAAAGAACAATATCGCAAACAATATTATCCTTAATCAATAATGCAATTGCGCAATGGATTGCATTCATAATAGGTACTTTTCATTTCGGGAAAAGCTCACGATCAGCAGTATAATCTTACATCAAATTAGTTTCATATTAGGTAAAGCTACAAGCATAACCTCTCAAAGAAAGTCCATGTCTATGAGTGCATGACTCTTGTATTTTTCGCTAAAAGGGGTACCTAACATGGTAATTAATTGCTATAATTCTCCATTTCAGGGAACTCTTGGGACCGCATTCTAATTTCCTCTTGGTCAAAGAGAAGTTAAATGCGTATTACTCCCATAATATGACTCAAGGTATGAAAATTCCCGACAGTCAAATAAATTACACTCATATCATGAACTAATAGTCAATATATATATATTCAAAAAAATATGTTTTGCAGGAAGGATATCATAAAACAAAAAGGGAAAATACAACTATAAATAAAGGAGAGCGGGATGGTAGCAACAACATCAAACATATGGGAAGAACACTCTACAAAAGAAGCTAAGGAGCATGAGGATTGCCTTTGAAGGGAGGAACTTCCGGAACTTTTACACGACTTTAAATTGTTTTAAATCCATCAGCTTGTACTCGGTCAAAAATGTTATTGATCGCTTGAGCAATTTTAGCCATAACATCTTTCTTCAACCATAATACAAAAGCCTGTCCCTCTTCAACTTCCAATTTGAGTCTATTTACTTCATTTATGTAGTTATGGACCTTTACTCTTTCAACATCTAGACTTCCAACAAGGTGTTCATTCTTCAAAACTTCCACTTTAAATTTATCTTCGGTCTCCAAAATTTAGAAGATAAAAGCTCAAAGCGAGCATGTGCTTCATTATCTCTAGTAGAGGCGACCTCTAAAAGAGTTTGCATTTCTTTGACCTTTGAGGAGGTTTCATCAAGTTGCTTGTTGAGAATATCAATTTTGGAATTTGCCACACTAAGCTCACCCTCAGTTTTCACGGCCCTTGCGGTCGCTTCATTAAATTTATTTTCAAAATCTAGAATCAGAGCAGAGAGTTAAACAATGTGGATATAATAGCAAACCAAAAATATGTAACAAATGAAGTACCTCCAGCGAGGGATTTGAACTCTGCCTCTCTATGGACCATAAGTACCGATAACTGCTTAAACCGAGATTCTAGCCTATTGCGCCTCCATTCCATTAAATCATAGCTACTAACGAGATCAGTAAATCTTGCTTCGGTATATGCGATCTTATTATTAAATTTTGATACATGACTTTTCGATTGAGAAATCCTACACCGCATCTTAGACAAGAGTTCTGGATCCCCCGCTGATTTCAGGGAATAATTAAGAATGCAATTATTTAAAGAATATGATAAAAAAAGAAGAAGAAATTTAGACCTTGATTTTGAAGGTCAGATAATTGTTGACGAAGAATGTCATTTTAATGCTGTAAATCCAAAGCTATATTGTTCCTTTCCTTATATTGAGTTTCCATCATTATGGACCAAGCTTTGTAGAATTTATACATAGTGAATAAAGCATTGTGACTCTGTGCAAACTATAGAACCAAAAGTATAAGTAAAATAAAAAGTAGAAAAGGTCAGAAGGAATGAATATAATAAAATTACCTGTGTAAGAGCTTGCTGCGGGAATGTATAGAGCTGCCCCTCTGCGAGAGCAAGAGCATTTTCTAGAGAAGAAGGAGGGTCCATGGAGAATATTGGATCAACAGTTTCATCAAACCAAACGTCTTTAACATCTTCGAACGAAACAGCTCCCAAGGATTTCCGCAATTGAGAAACCGAAACATTGTATGACTTCACTGGCATAGGTGTACAGGAAACGGACATAAGTCCTTTAGATAAAAACCATTGAAAGGCTTCATTCTCATACCCTAAGAGAGTTGAATCATCTGCGATCCCCTTTCCTTTATCAGTGTGAGGGATTCTTCTGTTTGGATCCGATGAGTCCGCATCCTGAACATCCGAGACGTAATCAATCCCGCAACAGAGACATTGACAGCGTTACAAGGAGAATATATTACCATAGTACTTGCGGGAGTGGCCTCCTCGGCATGAATATCCGAAAGTTCAATTAATCCCGTAACGACATTGTTGGTATCGGGATTACAAGAAATCATTGTTGTGATGTTTGCCGGAACACTTCCCGCAACGGAGGTCCCCGAAGGATCACATAATCCCGCAACAGGAGAAATATTATCGGCAGTTGTATCATCCCGATTAAGATGATCTGGTATTCCAACAACACCACTTTCATTGATGGGATCTTCTTCTGCAAGACGATTCGATTCTTCGGCTGCTTCATCTCCATATGAAATTACCTCAATAGCAAAATCAACCGGAAGAGGAGAAAGTTGTTGGTAGAAGCTGGAAACAACAATGTTATCAAGCGAAGGGTTGACAACAGCTTCAGGGGCCCCTTCCACAACACCCACTTCCGAAATTTCTTCTACAACAGTAGCTGGAACGACGGGTTCAGGATTCAATATTTGAGGAATGACCTTTTCTTCCTCTAGAATAACGGTGGCAGAGCTCCCACCCCTTTTATATTACGACAAAGAAGAGGGGAGTCTTCAGTTTCACTCTCTTCTTCATCAGAGGGAGTACGTGATACCCTCTTGGCCTTTTTCCAGCCCTTCGCTGCGGGAATCTCAGCTTTACGCTTCCCACTGGCGTTACTTCTTTGAATGTTTTCATCCACAACATAGGCAGCGGCTCAACATACGGCTCAAGAATTAATTCACCTTGTGGCTCAAGTGGAGGTTCAACCTCGTAATCATGTTTGAAACCAGAGAAATTTAATTTCCAAGGACAGTAACCGGGAAAGCGATCAAGAACATCTCAAACCATATCATCTGGAAGAGACCCAAACATCCAAGGACCTTAAATCACTAAGGGAGTATGGTACCATTTGTAATCATGATATAACTGAATTCTTTTTCTCGAAGGGATATTAGTATGTGAGATATATTTTATTCTTGCATTATCAATTTCATGGAGCAAGCGGACGCCCGAACCAGTTCTCCGGTCAGGACTAACGCTCCAATTTACATAGTTCTTTAAGGCAAATCTATCTGAATACGAGGTATAGAAATTGTCGACCGTATAGAGATGCTGCTCTGCGGGAAGAGTGTAGCATGTGAAATGAATTAACCCTTGACTACGCAGATTGCACTCATCCAAGACAAGCCACCAGTTTCCAATATATTGAACGATGAAACGAGCACGACCATATTGAGATTGGCTGCGGGATGCAAGAACTTCAAATTGGAAGGGACACTCATGTCGATACAGAGGAAGACGAAGACCTTCTTCTAATGCTCCCGCTGAAATCAATAATCTATTTCTAGAGTAATTAAACCTTTTCACCATATCCAAGGAAATTGCATCTGAACCTTGATCATAAAAAGAAACTTTGAATCCTTCAAGACGATTTTTCCTCTTGAAATCGTCAAGATTCACAGACCTGAAAATATAACATACATTATTCCTCTTGTTCTTGGGGGAGGGATCGATAGGGGAGCAGAAATATTTGCGGCCGGGAAGGATAGGCAAGAGAACTAATAGGCCTGATGGACTTAGGAGAACGCCTTGATACAGGATAGCGAGATGATCTCCTGCTTGACTGATGATCATGATGAGAAGAACCACCGGATGCTTTGGCTGTTGATCTATCGTCCATGATAAGATTTTTATCTACACAGAAAAACAAAGATAAGTATGACCGATAAAAAAACAAAATAAAGGAATCAGCAAAATCAGTTGATTATTTGATCAAGGAAAAGAAAAGAACATGGGTAAAACGTTTATCAACGTAGCAATCATCATTGTCAATCAATCCAACAAATACTAAATAGACAACCATCAATACCCTTAATGATTAATCCCAAAAGAAATCAAACACAGAAATAGATGAACAAATAAGTACAAAAATAAAAAGGATTACTCACAGAAAAATGGAAGAAAAAAGTATCTGTTGATTAAAAGGAGTGCAAATTTGATCCCGATGAAAGATAAAACCCAAGAAAACAGGAGTCTAAAGAGAATAATGAAACGATGGAGAATCTTTGAAAAGTGTAAGGAAAGAGAAGCGCTGCAACTTTAAGAGGAAGGAAACAAAAGATGTAAAAAATAAGGTAATAAAGGAAATTGATATTAAACAGATCAAAGCTGAAAAACCGTCGGAGTCTGAAAAGAAATATACTTTTTCAGAGATTTGATTTTCTCGTAAACGTCAACTGACAAAAACGTGCTAATGGGAGTTATTACAGGTGTGGGAGAAAGGAAAGTAATTATTATTCTTTTTTTTTCAGGAATTGTTATCAACCGTTAGATTCGAAAGAAAAAAAAGAGGGGGCAAATTGTAAGAGGATAAAATCCGATTGACACGTGTCAAAGAATTATTAAAGGAGTAATGAATTAAAGTAAGAAGAGAAGCACCCGAACAAATATTTGTAAAGGAAATCTGAAAAGTCGATAGATATGAAGTCTGACATAATTGCTGCATGAGTAGCACGCAAGTTACGGGAAAGTAATAACATTAATTACGTAAGTTATGGGAAAGTACGATACTCTGAACCATAAGCTGCATGATTAAAACCAGGATGCGGGAAAGGTATGACTCATTAAAGATTAATGATGAATCCCGATCCACAAGAAACGCGTGTCAATTTTATAAGTTGTGAGATAGAAATAACCAAAGCATGACAATTCATTGTTAAGAAACTACCTGTCAGACATGCAATAACCCTGATCCGAAAGTAATAATAAAGTATAAAACCACAACGAAGCTACGTGATAGTAAATGCAAGATCGAAGGGGAGCTACAGGATGATAAATTCAAGACCGAAGGGGGGTACGGGATGATAAGTGTTAGACCGAAAGAGAGCTACTTGATGACAAGTAATATACCAAAAGGACCTTACGGGATTGCATGACTCATCTAGAATGGATAAGAGCGAACAGGTGGAAAAGTTAATTGGCGAGACCCATTAATTTGATTATAAATATCAAGATCATTAACAAGAAAAGGGGTTGGAAAATCTGGGGAGAAAAACTCGGAGAAAGGCATTAGAAAAGACTAAAGATCTTAGGTATGATACATACATAATTTTCGGATTCTATTTTAGGATAAAAGATATTTCTTTTATCCAAATTTTCTATACTTCTTCTTCTATTGTATTGATAAAAGTTTTGATCTTCTTTATGAATCCAACCATTTTATTAGTGGATGTAGACAGTTAGACTGTTGAACCACTATAATCTTTTTGTCATTTTATTGTTATCGTGATTGTTTTTCATTCTCAACATTTTATTGTGTATCGATTCTTCTTTATATATCTTACTATTGTAATCGTTAATCAATCTTGGTTGTGATTCCACCTCCTTAGTATTTATGGTAATCACAATTTGGCGCTAGAAACAGGGATTGAAGTAAAGAATTTATTCTACCTGTCAAAAAATCACTTTTTATAAAAATATTTTTTCTTTAGAAAGTTATATTTTGTCAAAGAATTTTGTTGTATAAAATTTTATGAACTTGCATTTGGTTGAAGCTACAGCCATGGAAATTGAGTTCTCATTGCCTTTTTTTCAATCATTATAATATGCTAGGAAGGAATTATCAGAGGCTGAGTTTGAGTTTAGAGATACTCCCTGAGTAGCCATTGGTGGGTGATTCCATGCTTCTTTTGCATAAGCACAGTAAAAAAACAAGTGTTTAGTTGTTTCAACATTTGTCTGCCAGAAAAACACATATAGTATCCACATTCAAAATAGACCCCAACTTCTCTTTAGTAGGCAGTGCATCTTGCAAGCATTTCCATACAAAGAGTTCGACTCTTTGAGAAGTATCCATGCACCATAAATTTTTCCAGAAAATCTTTGAAGTTCTAGAGACTGTCGAAGAAGGATTCTGCAATTTTGCATAAAAATATTTCACCGAGAATTCTTCATTTCTGGTTAGGGACCACCTTAATTTATCCTTTTTTAGCACTCCTTCCTTTATTGAGTATAATTTAATATTCATGATTTCAGAAACTATAGAGCTGTTAAACAGGTTAAACATAGGCTTTAAAATTTGATTCCACTTATTAGTGTTGGAGTCTATTAACTCTGTCATAAGTGTTATGTTATTGTTTGAAGTAGAGGTAGATTGAGATAGAATAGTATCCCTTTCTGGTATCCACCTGGCATGCGAAATGTTTATTGATTTTCCATCCCCTACTTTCCAAATGGTATATTTCTTGATCTGCTCAATTCCTTAAAGAATACAATTCTAAATTTATGAAAATTTAGATTTTTTCTTGGAGAATAGAGCCACTGACTTCTTGAAGTATTTTCCTTTAAGGAATTTTGCCCGCAAGTCATCTGGATTGCTCACAAGTCTTCAGGATATTCTGTTTATCATGGATAAGCTTACTTTGTTTGCTTCTTTGAAACCTAGGGCTCCCTGGTCAATTGGTTTGTATAAAAAGTTAAAGGTTTTTATGTACACCCATTTAGAGTTAGAATATTTTCACCACCAAAAGTTTCGTTGTATTGCATTTATCCTAACAATTATTTTCTTTGGTAGAACAAAATAACCCATAATGAAAATTCGCATTCCATAGAGGACCAATTTGTTTAACACCATTTTACTTGGTTGGGATAGTGTTTTTCCTATCCAACCTTTTACTCTATGTTCTATTTTTTCAATTATGTTATAAAAAACTTTTAATTTAGATCTATCAATAAACAAAAAGACACCTAGATGTGAATCTTTAATGTCTTTTTTTTTTAAAGTAAAGATATAATCCCTTTATAGAATAAAATTGGAGTTGAGTTGAATGATGAAAACATGATTGTGATTCAAATCAAATTTCTTAAGCTTAGTTATTTTAGGGATGCAGATTATGATACTCTTGTATCAAGGAACTGAAGACAAGGAACGAGTGGGTGAATTATATATATATATATATGGACGAATAAATGTAGTTGTTAAGTTGATAATACAAACATATAACTACTGTCGTCGACATATTGCACGTCACGTTGACGAGGAAGAAGAAAACGACACTTGGTTGTTCATCTTTTACCGCCGCTGTCCCTTGTTAGAATAGAGATATAGTTGCTCGCATCTAATGCTGTAAATTGGATTTGTAAAACCAGAATGATTTAACGATGGTCGGTCCCGTGGAATATCCCAAACCTCACATAAGGAACCCACACCCCAAAAAGACGCCTTGTTAATCCACTGGGGAGGAATTTCTTGTTGTGTACGTAAGTTAGTAAATTGGGTTCGTATCCGTGCTATATACCGAACATATTTTTTTAAGTGTATTACTCTTAAAAATTGATAGTTGTATATATCTTTTTAGTTATATAATTTAATTGAGCTTTTTTAATTTTATTGTGAGAAATTTTATCTGTTTTTCACGTTTTTTATCCATCTTTGCATGAGTATCTGATAGACACATTTTAGTGTCTAATTTGCACCTTGGTTTCTATTAAGTTAGTATTCGGTTTTGCAAATATTACGTGTTTTTATGCTTTTGTAGGTACATTTGAAGAATAAAGATTTGTGGAAAAATTGGCTCAAAAAGTGATAAAGGCACCCAAGGACAAGTGTTATTTGGCACCCTAGAAGTTGATAAGGGGTACCTTCGAGTCAACTCGGGTCAAAACCGAGTCAAATCGGTCAACCCGAGTTGACCGAGTCAACTCAGCACGGGTCGGGACGGAAAATCGTCTGCATACTTTGGCAAATTTGATTCATGGTTAAACTTACATATTTTCGTCTCAAATTGATATACAAGATAGATGGGACCAATACAAGATTAAACACGTGAAGAATTAGAGGTTTACGCCGGAAAAATAGCCCCAAATCCGAGTTTCGCCGGAAAAAGGGAGTTATATTTTGATTCGGATTTGTGAAGATTTGGAGAGGTTTTAAAGAGTTCTATTAGGTTTAGAACTCTCCCTAGGGTTTGTAGAGCCTATATATACCAAGAGAAGCCAAGAAGAACGGGGAAAATAGCTTAGAATTGAAGTTTCGGAGTCGCCGGAATTATGGCCGGAATACTCACGATCCGGCCAACTGCTGCTGCACCGGTCACC
>JAJJMC010020037.1:463114-496687 GCA_023531435.1 Papaver californicum
CACAATCGGTAGTTTAAAAAATTCTTAAACTACCGATTATGATAAGTAGCCCCAAATTGGAAATCGAGAATTTTTCAAAAATTTCAACAATTTGTACAATCACATTCGGTAGTTTAAAAAATTCTTAAAATAACGATTATGATAAGTAGCCCCAAATTGGAAATCGAGATTTTTTTTAAAAATTTCAAAAATTTGTACAATCACATTCGGTAGTTTAAAAAATTCTTAAACTACCGATTATGATTAGTAGCCCCAAATTGGAAATCGAGATTTTTTAAAAAATTTCAACATTTTATACACATACAATCGATAGTTTAAAAAATTCTTAAACTACTGATTATGATAAGTAGCCCCAAATTGGAAATCGAGAATTTTTCAAAAATTTCAACATTTGTACAATCACATTCGGTAGTTTAAAAAATTCTTAAACTACCGATTATGATAAGTAGCCCCAAATTGGAAATCGAGATTTTTTCAAAAATTTCAACAATTTGTACAATCACAATCGGTAGTTTAAAAAGTTCTTAAACTACCGATTATGATAAGTAGCCCCAAATTGGAATTCGAGATTTTTTCAAAAATTTCAACAATTTGTACAATCACAATCGGTAGTTTAAAAAATTCTTAAACTACCGATTATGATAAGTAGGCTCAAATTGGAAAATCAATTTTTTTGAAAACTCCAGGACACTCTCCATCGGTAGTTAAAATTTTGTACAAACGACCGATTGTCGCTGAATGTACATAATCGGTAGTTTAAGTAATTCTTAAACTACCGATTACTGATTAATTTACTTATTCGGTAGTTGTTTCAAACCAGCTAACTACCGATTGTACATGTAAAATTTATAGAACATAACTTGTTAAAAATAAATCGATGGCAAATCAAATAATAACTAAAAAAAAGTACATATAATCATCTCAAATCGGAAACCTTCAAACCAGAAATGTTAAACGCTAAAATAATATCATTCAATAAACGATTACAACCTATTTCCTAACTCTTTTGGTTTTAGGAACAGGAGCACGAGCAACAACGGCTTCAGGTTCATTGGCTTCGGGGACATCGGCTTGAGGAGGAGTGACATTGGCTTGATGAGCAGCACTCGTTGATGCGCGACTTCGAAATTGCTTAGATGTTGGCTTCATGTTTATCGTAGATTTCTCTCCGAACTTGACAGCATACTCTTCGTTATCGAGGTTGTCAAGGAGGTCTTTATGCGCACTCGTTGGAGGAACTCCCCCATTGATGCACGCACCTATCTTGTTCGACAGAATTGCAATCCTTTTTTTCTGTTTTTAGGCAATAACAATCAAACGATTATTATCTATAGTATTGACCCGTAATACTAAAATGAAAAGGAAATAACAACACGTACCAGCCTTTCATATCCCGACGGGTTGTCTTTGATGATGGACCTATATTCGGGCACCCTGGTGCTCTTTCCTTTATCTTCGCGGATAACATGAAGATGAGAATGCTCCCGGTACCATACCATATAGCCATGATCTGCTTCATCAGCTCGGGTGACAGGTCTCTCCTCGTTGATCATAGATTGCATCCTGTTGTCCCAATGTACAACTGATGGGTTACCAGAGTAAACAATTATGATTGAGTCCTTACCACAAACACAATTCTCCACGTCCAGCTCGAACCTGCCCCTGAACTGACTCCAAGGTTGTTCTTGGACAAAACCTAGTTGACGCACCACCCTTGTGGCATGTACATGACATACCAGTTGGATGCCACAAGGGTCCATAGTAGAACGCCAACTCAGACCTTCACGCTATATGACCATTAGCTAGGTCTTCCCTGTAGGGATCAAAGCATACATCTTTCGACGCCATGGAGTCTAGTTTCCTTCCTCAAAGTAATCAACTCCTGCTCCTTGATCCTTGAGTGGTTGCCCGAAAAGATGAATTTGGTTCCTCGGGTAGTGCCTCTCTCCCATCCCGGGTTCTCTCTCGCCAACTCGAGGGACGGAAAGTGATCATATATCCAAGCCTAGTGTATATATCAAACCAAGTATGAGAAAATTGATTCTTAAAAGAAGAAAAAATAAATAACAATCAAACCATCAATGGAGTTACCAAAATACCTGGAGTAAGCTCACCTTCCCGGCTATTTGGCTAGTCTGCTCCCGGGATGCCTTTCTCATCTGTTTTATCAAGAATGCAAGACATGCGGTGCCCCACGAATAGTCTTGAACTTTGTGGAGGGGATGCAAAAGTTGTAAAAGATTGGCGTCCACCCGGTTCCCACTAGCATTGGGGAAAATCACACATCCCAAAACACAGAGCAGATATGCAGTAGCTGCGGCTCTGACCTGGTCATCGCTGAACTCTGGGTTGGCCTCCTCTTTTTTCAAGGTGCCTATGAACCTTTCCATCAGATGAACCATACTAAATTGCTTGGTTCAGTATTTAGCGCACCGGTGAAACTCTTCGTTAGAGGTCTCTCGGTCCCAGCCAAAGTACTTCTCGGTCAAAGCATAAAGCTGGTCCCAGATTAACTGCTTCACATAATCAAACTTGACCGTCGTACCATGGTCGGTCAGACCTAGAATCTGCACCATATCATCGGGAGTGATGGTCATCTCTCCCTACGGCATGTGAAAGTATCGGTCTCTGGATAATACCGCTCTATGAATGCCGATATCGACACACGGTCGTGTTTTAACATGGAGTTTTCGGCAGCCATAGATAGCCCCGAGCTCAGTATAATATGCTGGAACCGAAGACACTCACCGCCCAACGGCCAATCGGCCATCTTGTATGGTGCGACAGTAAGTTTCAATAGACGGACCGCATTAGAATGGTCCTAATATAGATGACGAATTATAAAACAATTATAATAAAAGTTAACACTTCTACGAATAAAAATACAATATGTTAAGAATGGTGTTTAATAATTTTTTACCTCAGTAGAGTAGATTTCCTTGGCCCAAGAATCCTTCTAGCCAAACAATAGACGTCCTCCGTCTCTTGGAAGTCCTGGGATTTGACCTTCTCGTAGACCCTTAATCTTCAGAGAGTCGGGGACCTTGTACCCTCGTCTCTTCCTTGGTTGTTTCTTTGTACCACTTTCTTCTTCTTCTTTTGTAGCATTTGTTCCACCTTCTTCGAAGTGTTGAGCTTGAGGAGCACTTGGTCCTCCTTCTTCTTTTTGGCTAGCGCTCCTTTGTCGTCTAGCACTAGCGGTAACCTTCTTACCGCCTCCACGACGAGGCCCCGATAGAATTGTATCGTGGGCTTGCTTTGATCGCCTTTCCCTTTTTTGGTATAAGATAAAGAACAATTATTTCAGTACATAAAACGGTAGACAAAGTAAGTTGAACTCAACATATTATTAACAATCGGTAGTCAAAAAAATAACTTACAGAAAACAACTTAACTACCGATTGTTCACAATCGGTAGCTCAGGCTCTAAATTAACTACCGATTGTGCATAAAAAAAATGGGAACGCAAAAGTCTATGGACACACACACAATCGGTAGTTATATAAAAAAATTTAACTACCGATTATCACTAAATTTGGATCCAGTAGAATAATCGGTAGTTTAGGTGTAAAAATAACTACCGATTGTGATTGATGTTTTTGAGTATCACTAACTAGCACAATCAGAGGTTTAACACTAAACGAAACTACCGATTATCACTACTTTTGCATCCAGTAGAATAATCGGTAGTTTATGTCTAAATATAACTACCGATTGTGATGGGTGTTTTTGAGGTTCACTGAACACTCACAATCGGTAGTTTAAGCCTATAGAAAACTACCGATTATTATAAAAGTTTATACACAAGAACAATCGATAGTTTTAACCTAAAGATAACTACCGATTGTGCATGATCTTCATGAGCAGTGAAGAACACTGCCACAATCGGTAGTTTAATACAACCACGAAACTACCGATTGTACTACTGCACCTAAAACCCTTGGTATTCTACTCACTAATTCAAGCGATTTAAGCAATATAAACACAAATTATGGTAAACCCCTAACCTTATTGGAGCCATCAACTGCTGGAGAGGCAGATTTTCGTATTCGGACTCCGTGTCTACTTCATCCTCATCGCGTTCATCGCGTTCATCTCTTTGTTCTTGAACAATTTCTCGATCTCTAACTAATTCGTTAAAATACGGCTAATCTGTATTAGGAGGTTGATGACTAGTTTGCTTTTGTCGAGGCATCTTTAGATTGTAGTAAGTACGATTAATTGATTTACGATTATACGATGAACTGGTTTACGATTAATCGGTTGAAGATGAAAATAAAATGGTGGAATCGGTAGTTTGAAATTGGAAAGGAGAAAAAGAGAAAACAGAGTAGAAGAATCGGTAGTTTGAATTGTGTAGTGTGAAATATGTTTAGGTTTAGGTTTTATTAGTGAAAGATTTTTTGGTAAATGTTGGATTGGTGAAAGGTTTTATGATAATTTTACATACCCCTAGGTTACCCCTTAGCTTCTCCCATTGGTTGGCTTTAAAAAAGTAGCTCTACTTAGTTTTTGATAACCCTCAAATTCGCCAAATTTTTATGGACTTTACTAGGAAGAAGAGTTGGGTATCTTATCTACATAATACTAGTATAAACAACACTAATCATGTAAATACTAGTATAAACTAGTATAATACTAGTATAATACTAGTATAAACTAATTTAATTCCCTGGGTTTAATCTGTTTTCGCAAACAAACATTTTGAACCACCTATAAATCACACCTTTATTTCTTTAATTCCAAAGATTCTTATACCTAAAACCCCAGCTGATTTTTGTCCTATTAGTTTAAGTAATGCTTTTTATAAACTGATTGCAAAAATTATTGCTTGAAAAGATTTTTAGATAAACTTGTTTCTCAAAATCAATCATCTTTTATTCCTAATAGACAAACTACTGATAATATTGTTGTTGTGCATGAAACTCTGCACACCATGAAAACCTGTAAACGAAAAGTTGGTCATATGGCTCTTAAGTTAGATTTATCTAAGGCATTCGATAGATTAAAATGGAACTTTATTATTTATCTTTTAACTTTAATGGATTTTTCTTTAGATTTTTGTCAACTTATCTATTTATGCATCTCTACGGTGTCTTATGTTGTTTTGGTTAATGGTTCTCCGAGGGAAACTTATTCCCCTACCCAAGGACTTCGTCAAGGAGATCCACTGTCTCCTACTCTTTTTATTTTATGCATTAAAGCTTTGTCTAAGTTGTTACTTAGTGCACAAAGTTCTCATACTCTCAAAGGTGTCAAGGTAACTCTTTCTAGTCCATCTGTTTCCCATTTATTTTTTGATGATGATGTTTTTTCATTTACTGATGCTACGATTAGTCAAGTTATAACTATTCTTAATATTTTAGATATCTTTAGTGTGTCTTCAGGACATGTACTCAATTATCAAAAATCTGGAGTCTATTTTAGTAAAGGTATTCCTAATTAACATTGTAAGATTCTTGCTAAGATTTTGAAAGTAGGTAGAATCACTAAAACTGATACTTATCTTGGGACGTAATCCCCTATTTTTCATAGGAGTAGAAGCTTTAATTACCATAATCTTTTAGATAAAGTTTATCAAAGGTTAAAGGGTAGGAAAGCTAAGTTACTAAATCAAGCTGGTAGAGCTGTTTTAATTAGTTTTTTTACTAATGCTATGCCCATGCATCAAATGAGGTGTTTTTCTTTACCAACTAAAACTCTGAATCGGCTTAATAGTCTTCAAAGAGACTTCTGGTGGCAAAATAAGGAAGGACACAAAGGCTCTTATATTAAAAAACCTACATAAATTCTCTGGGGGTCTTGGGCTTAAAAACTAGTAAATTCTTTATCACTACTAAATTCTCTGGGGGTCTTGGGATTAAAAACCCACATAAATTTAATCTAGCTTTGCTCACTAGGCTAGCTTGGGGGATAATCAATAATCCAGATCAATTATGGTGTAGGATTTTAAAATGTAAATATTTTCCTCGTACCGATCCTCTTAATTAGTGAAGTCTTGGATTTTGACTATCGTTTGTAGAGGATTAGATATTATTAGGCTTAATCATTGTTGGGATATTAGCACTGGTGAAAATATTCACCGTTGGACTGATAAATGGCTTCCAAATATAACTAGCCTTATAGCTAAATCCGGTATTCAAATGGATTTGTTTTTAAAAGTTGATGATATTATCACTTCTGAAGGTGACTGGAATTACAGCTTTTACATCACATGTTCAATGATACTACTATCTCAACTATCCCACTTTAGAACCACAAGGTGATAAACCAGATACCATAAAATGGTTAGGTACTAAAAATGAGTGGTCTTAACTAAGTCTGCTTATAATTTAATATCTAATAGGAATACCTAGTTTCGAAGAGTAGAATGGTATCAAATTTGTCATCTTAAGGTTATACCTAGGTTTCAATTTTTTTAATGGAAAACTTTATTTGCATGTTTACTTGTTAGAACAATTTGTGGAGATTTGTGCCTATTGATGTTAATTGTCCTTTATGTTGTCTTTGTATAGCAGAATCTGTATAACACTTGTTTATATGTTGTCCCTTTGCTAAAGCAATATGTAGCGAGGATTATCTTTATACAATATTTTCTATGAAGCTACTAATACGTCTTTTCATGACTGGTGTATTTGGTGGGTAAAAAAAACATTCTAGGGACCATATTGCTTATATTATATGATTTATATGGAAATATAGGTGTCAAGTGGTAGTTGATAAAATTTCTCCTAACCCTATGCATCTTTTACATTCAATTTTTACTGAATTACGTAAATTTTGGATTCCCTCTCATATCCAGGCTAGGTGATCATGTAAGTCTTATTGTTTTTCTTGGCATCCAGGTTGCGCTATTCATACTACTGCTAGGCCTTTGAATAATAATATCATCTTTTATGTTTTCTTTGATGCATCTTTTATTAAAACGACTGGGAAATTTGCTTATGGAATCATCTATATGACTAATGTGGGTATTATTGTTGACTTTGCATGAGGGAATGGATGGTGCAGTTCTTCAACAGAGGCAGAGTCTAGAGCGTGTAGGGAGGCACTCAGATGGTCGCAACAGTTTGGCAGAATAAACATTGTCCTGCTCAGTGACAACATCAATGTAATATATTCCATGCAGAAGAACAATTTTACTCTAGATTGGAAAATTTCAAATATTTTGCTAGCTGCGAAGGATCTCTACATTTTGCTAATTCTTCTTATGTTTATATCAATCGAAAATGTAATATATTAGTGGATAGGTTAGCTAAGAAACTTCTTAAGGTAGATCCTATAGCTATTTCTTTTTTTTTTATGGACTTTACTAGGAAGAAGAGTTGGGTATCTTATCTATATAATACTACCTCCGTTTTAGGAAAAGAGTTACTATCATTTTTTTAAATTGGTCTATTTTTAAGAAAAAAATTGATAGTAACACTTTTTCAGAAACGAAGGGAGTATAAACAACACTAATCATATAAATTTGGCTTACTAGTTGTAATATAAGGTGTATTTTATATAAGAAAAAGTAACATTTTCAAAAAAAAAAATCTCCAAGTGGGACATGTTTAACCGCTTAGTGTGTTTTCATCACTTTTCCACAGTGCAAATCTTACTCCCCATCTAGATACCCATAGGATTTGAAAGCGAGAGAGTGTAAAAATATTATATCCCATAACCCTTGATCTTAAAAGGGGTAGTCACTATGCGTTGCAGTTCAAACTACACGTAGTAGAACCACCTTGTAATTGGATTTTAAACCGTGTCAAACAGACCCCAAGCGGTTAGGCCTTTTTTATAGTTGGGTTTGCAAGGCATTTCATTGTTTTCACTCGGACCACACTGTCACCGCAGCCTCCTAATAGGGTCTCTTACAGGGATACCTAAACCCACGAGTCATAACATCTCAAGACATGTGGATAGACCATGAGAGCTTTCTGCCTTATAGTTATCTTGGGATGAAGGACTAGTGTGCGGGCAATGCGCCTTTTGGGTCTCAAAGTTGTTCTCGAGATTCAGATCATGCATCATCAAGAAAGACTTACGCAAATTTTCTGTTTAGGCGAGGAGAAAGAAATGGCAAAAGGAGTGAACTTTAACTTCCTACTATTGATCCCCCGAAGTGAAGAAGCCCGACAAACCGTCACAGTGCTGGCCATTTTGCATATCAAATTTCTTCTACAATTTAATGGTCAAGATCCTTGATAATAAGCTAAGAGGCTTAATGGGGAGTCTGATGTCAATTGCGCAGCGGGCTTGTGTAAAAAACAGAAACGTCCACGAGCAGATTGCTCTGAAGTCACTTGAGAGGTAACGTAAGCTGGTGGTGGTGGTGGTGATAGGTAAACATATTTGGGAGCGACATATATAAGCAGGTCGTGGTAATGATGGGTAGGCACATTTAGGAGCTTCATAAGCCGGAGATGGTGATGATGAGTAGGCATATTTAGGAGCTATGTAAGCCAGTTTGAGAGTGACGTGAACCCGATTGGTAGTATGTAGGCTAGCGGGGCGGTGATGAACAGACGTATTTAGAAGCTACGCAAGCTGGTGGTGGATAAGCATATTTGTACTCATCATGTTCGGGAAGATAATACCTGGAAGTAGCCTCCTTAATTGGGTTCTTGTAGGGAGTTCCTTGTTTGTAATGTGCACCAGTAACTCCATATACTAATAATCACAATGTTGTGCATAATAGTCAAAACTAATATTCTGTTTTTGTCCATGGTCCTTGACCGAATTTCAACAGTGAAGCATACATCAATTGATTCCAGATATCAGGAACTCCAGGTAAACACCAGTGGCTGCAATCTTGAGAATGCATAGCTGCAACTCGCTCTTCTTCATTCTTATATTCCGTTCGATATATTGAAGGGTGTCCATCTTTTCTGTAGTCTGTAAGCCTACTTATATTCATATATATTACAGGAGTTCTCATTTTCTCTAGCACATTTTCTAAAATTTTCATCTTTGTTGGGTACTTCCTTAGAAGAGTTTCACTAAAATTCGGCACCGTTTCCTTATGGCACTGACCGCCCGTGTTCCATTGACCGCCACTGTATACATCAGTACATGCAAATTCTCAATTAAGAGACATACACATACAGATATTTCCCAGATCTTATGAATATGATACTAACTCGACGTGCCATGGCTCCCCATTAATATGAAGTTTGGCATGCCACGAGCCACGATTAAACTAAGCTCAACTATGAAAAAGTTTAAATAGCAATCGGTGAAGAATTAGAAACTAAAGTTTGAATATGTTATCTTACTCGAAATGGGTAAATGAATACCCTCTGAAATAACCTGTGTCTGTTAGTATCGATGTTTTCATCAACCCACTTTCCCCATGTATTGAGAGCCTTCTCGAATGCTTTCAGTACCTTCAGTTTTGGGTACACAAAAGTTCCTTCTTGGTAGTAGTTCTCTCTGTAGAAACAACATGAAATACATATTAAAGAAAATTTTTTAGTGTTACATCCAATTGATACAATGTGTACGGTTTCTTTGAGGTTAAATTTTCGACTCGTCCATTTCTCACCCTTTAGAGGTTTTCTCGTAATTCCACCACTGGCCTGTATTGAAGACTATCACATCAGCATCAAGAAATGCCCATGATTTTTTATGCATCAAATCCAATCTTAGAGTCTCGGTTGCGGTCGTGCCATTTTCAAGTTTAACTGATGTTTCTCTAACAAGAAAGGGAGCACTCACATACTGCACGGAGCAGTTGTAGTCCTGCACAAAACAACCAGCTAACTTATTTTTAGGTGTCATCTATATCCCAATTAGAGATGCTCTTACATTTCAAAAGCTAGAAATATGCATAGAAAACTTGCCTCATATATAAATCCCATGAAGTAGTTTTTACCCCGGATCTTGTGAACTCTAGTAGTATTTGCAACACCATGCCTAAGCATACACACCAACGATTTCCACATATTACGATTCTGCGAATCCCCAACAAAAAAAATCCTCTTTCCATGCAATCTCTCTAGAAAATCAGTAGCATTCAAGCTGTAGAGAATATTGAATCCGCATTCATAGTACAGTACAAGTGCATTAAAATGAAGTCAAGTAGATATATATACACACACACAACAATGAAGGTTAATAATGATGCTGATTACCTGGGTACATTGCAGTCATCTGGTTGCCATCTCCATCTTAAATAGTCTTCATTAGGTCTTCCATTTACATGACAATTGAAACCCTTATCAATATGAGGACATGAACCAACAGGATAATATGGCTCATTATTTTCATCTCTTACCCACTTACCTTTATATATATCACAATTCTCCATATTAGAACTAAAATAGCTTGCATTTTTTGATTCTCCTGGAAAAAAAACTCTCATCATAGGTTCTTCTTACCATTTCTCCCATGCCATAAAAATCAGTAACATTATTTCTTCCATTAATGTCAGCTGATTCCCTACCACTGGTAATGATGGTTGTAGTAGTAGTAGTAGTATGAAAAAGTGGTTGAAGTACAGATATGTCGAGTGAGCCATAAAGAAAAATTAAACTAAGAATAAGAAATGAAGAAGTTCCTACAACTAAACTAGAACCTGAGACTACTTTTTTTTTCTCACAAAAACCGTGAGAATATGATTGCTCTGATGAGAGTGGAAGCTTTTTGAACTCCATTGCTAACAAATGAAGACACTAAAATGATTATCAGTACTGGAAGTTTGTTATGAAAGACTTTAGTCAAGTTGATTCAAAAAATGATTAATACTATCAAGTTTTGGGCTTTCGATATATGGCAGCTAATAAGAGCTAATAAGTTGACTTAAGCATGAAAAACTGCATCTTGAGAATGTCATTAATTCTTAGGAAGGTTCCCGTGACAGAATGAAGAAGATAAGATGACACTTGACAGTAATATTGGCTCAGTCTCAAACTTGATAGATGAGCTGCTACAAGATCGAGACCTCATTGAGCAGTGTGCACATGCATTGGCAAACAGGAGTGCGTAGGCTAATTAATAACTAAGATCCAGCCTTATTTTGTTTATAACAACTTGGGGGTAATGTATGGTCAGCATTGTTGATTTTTAACTAATTGGTAATTCATATCTTGGCTCAGATTTCTAGTTGGAATTTATAATGATGTGCTTAATTTTTCTTTCGATATGTATTTTTGGAGACGATTTTTAAAAGATTAACAAATTTCCATACAAGTGAAATCGAATAGATTCAGTACCCGGATCGTTACCAATAGGAGACTTTACTGATGAAGGTGATTGCACAGTAATTTAGGAACCGGAACCTGCATAATGGAAACATACTCCAGACAATATTGCAAAAACAAATCCATCCATCAAGTTTTAGGGAATAAAACATTAATGTAGAGTGGTAAGAATATACTAGTACTATTCACCACAGTTACTATAAAGAGGAAGAAGTAAGCGTACGCGACATTTGATTTACAGAATAAGACTAGTAATAAATTCATCGAAATACTACCCAGTTAATACATCAAAGTTGAATTATTTTCTACTTATATGATATATCCAAGTAGGTCAATTAATAATAGGTCAAGTTACTAGTAGTATAATCCACAATAGTCACATGGTATGTAGCTGTAATGCTTACTGTTTCAGAGATTACCAGAGGTAAATAGAAACATGTCACTGATTTAAGTTTCTAACTACACCTGCACAACATTTGTTACTAGTTAGCACTGGCAAGATAAAGTCATCAATTCTATATAAAACAGTAAAATAGAAAATCACGATTACAGGGAACTGGACTCCACAGTTCAAACAAGCCGGAGATAACCTGATCCAACCCCAAATATACTCATTGAATGAAGCCAAAATCGATGGCTATTCCTCTATTTACTTTTTATTGTTCTGAATTATAGATACAAATATATATATGCAGGTTCCACCCCCGCTTGAGACGGTTTAAACATATTACATACAATATAGTATATTTTTGTTGATTTAGCAGGGAGTATAAATGAAGTGGAGTGGAAATATCAAAATTTTCTTCTTTTTAATGGAAGACATGAGTTGATGCATAATATTCACTCTCATTGAATACTGGTCTTAAATCTTCTTGACACATAAATTCTAAAGGAAATGAAACAAGATGACCTCTTATTGTCCCTAGTCTCTCCATTGGATCTAATGCTTTAACATCTCCATTTTGATATGATTTTAGCTTCCCTGGAGCTATTCCTAAATCTATTGTCGTATGTCCTAGTTTCTCCTTCCAGTATCCCATACTCTGTCTAATTGCCGCTCTGCAAGTGATGAATAATGTCAGAGAAGTAGTTGACAAGACATCAAAACAGACAAACAATGCCCTCAAAGTTAAATAGACATGGATAAATTTCATATCAGATCTATATCGTACCTGGTGTGTATAAGATCATTGGGAATGCAAGCAAAAACATCTTGGTATATCGTGGTATTAGTCTGGAAAAAAGATTACAAAAGTTTAGCAACTTGGACCATCGCAGGACTAAATTCCAAATAATTTCGTGTAATAATGACTATTTGGATCGTTATAAGATTTATAAGGGTCATTTACTATCTAAAAAGCTATTGAAACCTTTTAAGTCATTTACAAAAAAGAAGGGTCAGACTTTCAAAGTCACCGGAGAAACTAATTTAACATGTCACTGATCCATATTTCAACGTACCTTAGCAGTTGCCATCCATATATCTTTGTATGTTGTGTCGATCACGGGGTCACTGATTTGAATCATCTAAAACAGTAAAGAACATGCACACAGTCAAATTCATGCATGATCTTCTAAAAATCTTCTGGCAAGTATCTTGCTCATTGTCCTACAATCTAGGGGCACTAGTATAATAGATTAATAAACACATATTCATAAAGAAAAAGTAGGCCGTAAATGTGAACCTTTTAGTTTGTACACAATTGCCATACAAATGGATCATGGAAATAATAACCAATAGGTTCAACTTTCAAGTTTACAAACCTCTCTGGCACGAAGACCAAGGTGTTCGACCCATAAGGATAGACGAAGACTAAAAGCAAACTTGCCAGCCTTCCAAGGCATTCCATTCATGGATGAGTCAACAAATTCCTTATCTTCAATTAGTACATCAATCTGAAATAGAACGTTCATATGGAAAGAGGAAGAAAGTTGTTTGGACAGAAAAAGATATCGAATCTTGACAAGTAACATAATCCAATGAAAATCACAAGAAAACGAGACATAATAAGCAACGGAGCATGAAATGATACCTCAGAGTCTCTTTCTCCAAGCAAACTTCTATCATTAATATTAGCTGATCCAATTAAGGCCACACGATCATCAACTATCATCACCTTACTGTGCACATAAATCTGCTTGAAAGAATATGCACAAGACTTGAACAAAAAAATTATGTAAAAGAACGAAAGCATAAATATAAGCTGAACATCCAATGCAACGAAACTGACCTGATTGGTAGCCAGTGAACCACCATCAGAAAGTCTACCGTAAGCTCTAAGACCGTAGAAGGAAATGTAATCATTTGCTCTTGGGCCAATCATATCATACAGATTATGCAGGATAGAGTTTCGTCCTCTGGAAATAGTTCGATATTGCCAGTGCATTATAGCTCTCACAGAAGCCGCACCAGTATCATCGAGACCCCCCTGCACATTGAACCGCGAAGTAAATTAGAAAACAAATTTCTACCATGATAATACAGACAACTTGATGGAACAATTAGCACCTGGAAGCCAGGTAGGAGTGGTATGACAACAATAACCCTGAAAGGCTTTTCTTCTCTGTGAGCTCGTATGATACGCCTATACAATGCTTCTAAGACACGATTCCGTATCATTTCATCTCCCGATAGACCTGATATAAAGAATTGATTCTAGGAACAAGGAAAAGTGAATATAAGAAACTAATTAATAAAGATTCTTAGTAGAATTCAATGTGCCTCCCAAATATGATATCTAGCGAGTTTCATAAGACGCCTCTTAAGCAAAATCAAATCAAGAAAACATGCATTTCTTTACTATGTTGCGCCCTATAGTAAGCTATCTTCTCTAAAATAAAGTACATACGATTCACAAGTGAAGCTTCCGTGGTTACACAAATGCATTGGATTTCATATAAAGCAAAATATAAACATTTTCTCTATAGTACTACCTCTATGTAAACGAAGTGTTCTGCATTTTCAATGAGAGAGCAGTACGCATTGTGAATGCTCTCTTCAGTTTGGCTTGTCCCAGCAGACCATTGACCAACACTTCTAATAATCTGCATGATGTAAGTCACAGTAGAAAGTTATAATATGATCAATATATTCCAGAAAAGTTATATGCATTCTTGTATTAATTTCACAGGTACCATCAAAAAAAGGTAAAGCTCAGCGAAAAACTTCATGCATATTAGTACACAAATATTAAAAGTAACTTCGGAACTACAATGATATTTTAGTTACAAAGTGATAACAATTAGAAGTGCACCCCCCATCCTCAGGTTAAATATCCAAGACAATAACATCAGGAGGCAAAACCAAGTTCTTAATATTTGTTGGCCACTAGTTAATGTTTGCATAAGAATACGCACAAGCTTGTTGGAGACAAGTATTAATATATTATCACTAAAAAACAACTATAAAGAGCTAAAAGCAACGAAATCAAAAGAATACACCATAGATGGCACGACGATGTAAGTAGTATTCTGAGTTCATAATATACAGCTTACCTGACAGCGGCACGAGCTACGGGGACCAACTTGGCCAGCTTCATCATCAGAAACAACTTGAGCGCCCCTCTCTTGTGTTTCCCACCACTCATTATCTAAGCCGTTCCCATCCGTCAGTCTCACCATGGCAGGAGATGTTTTCCTCTGAGAATTCAACGAATCAAGGTTATCAATGAATTCTTTCATTTGATAATCTGGAACTATAGATTGAACTCTTGACTTCCTGAAGGAAAATGGAAGATTTAGACTAACATTGCTCGAATCATTTTGATTTGCGTCCAAGCCGCATAATTGTGAGTTTCCATTTACATCATCCAATCCATCAGCTTCCTGTGGTAAAAGCAGTGGGACGTCTGGTGATGATGATCTGGAAAAGGAATCCTGTCTATCAATGCCCATGTGACCGCCTCCCACTTCCTTAATTTCTGCCTCTATTTCTTTGCTCCTTGCCATGTAATGAGGGATAACCATATGCTGCTGAGGCATGAGCAGTGGTATTGCTTGCTCATTAGGAGCTTTGTTCCTCTAGAAGAGTGCGAACAATATCAAACGTTACCAAGTAAGCTTTGCGGAAGAGAAAAAAATCCTAAAGAGAAAAAGAAATTAAAACAAAAAACATACCTTCGCATAGTTCCAGCGCTGCACAAAATGCCTTGCTACATCACGACAAGGTGGTCCCCAGAGAGCACAATGGACATCATGCCATGGCATGCGAGGATATTTGGAACGGTCTAATTCATCTTTCATAGTATCTTCCCACGTATTTGGTTCAGATTCCCTAATAAAAAAAAAATTAATTGATAAAAAAACACCATCTTATAATGTTTAATTTTGAAACAACCTGAAATGCTAAGATGACCGATGTCCATATTTCTGATAGTGTGCAGTTACACGCTAATACCCACCATAAATTCATCAATGGTTATTATACCAGTGCACTCAATCAAATGAGGTTTGTATTCATTATCTGGGTTTGGCAGTTAAATATTTATGATACCGCAACACAACCATCGACTATACAAATTTATAATCGATTCTAATTGTCATGTAAATCTCACTTCATTCTCCCTTTTTAGAATACAAGTATACATGAAACCTCAGCTCTAACCTAGGAAAGTTTATCAGGAAACAGATGAAAACAAACCTGGGGTTATAATAGTCCTTTCCAGGCCATATGTCAGGAGGACAATCGCCTAATTTGTGTTCACCTGTGTCGTAGCGACCAAAACAAAGATCTAGACCTCCAATGAAGCAAATTCGATAATCAACGATAACAAGTTTTTCGTGATGGGACCTGTGTGCATTCGATAACTTATCATCAATTGCGGTAACCATTGTAATCTAACCCAACCTCGATGAACATTTTAAGCAGACTTCTCAAATGAATATCGTACCATAAATAGACTCCAGATGAGAAATGATCGGGATAACGCAATACCCTTACATTCTCATGAATGTTAAGAAGCTTTCGCTTGCTGTAGACGCTGTTTATTTTCAAAGCAAGAGCAACTTCCTTGTACATAAGAACATAAATCTGCACAAATTCACCCAGTTGATCAAATCTGGAGGATATCCAATCCCATGACAAAATATAGAAGTATAGAACTACCACATATTTGCACGTGATTATGAAACCGTTTTATCTTGCAATAGATTTTGTACAGTTTAAGATACCGAAAACGAAACGTCAATGCTCATATATAAGAGAACTTGGCCAGAAATATAGGCGATTATCTCTTTTCTAATTAAGTGAAGCAAAAGCAAGATGATATATTTGTATTACATCATTACATGACACGACTTGTCAATGCTCATATATAAGAGAACTTGCCAGAAATATAGGCATTTATCTCTTTTCTAACTAAGTGAAGCAAAAGCAAGTTGATATATTTGTATTACATCATTACATGACACGACTTGTAAAATCGTTAGTGGTGAGTGGTTGAATGGCAGTATATTTTGCTTCCTTAAAAATGCATTTTTTTATATTTTTTTTTTTTATCCATAAAGAATTTTGGCGCTAATGAGTTTCGACTCAGGTCATTGGTATCATCAACCACTGACTTTACCACTTTACTGCACTGACATCAGCAGAAAATGCATACTTAATTAAGACATATTAAAAAGGTATCGTATCGATTAAAGTACGATGTAGATGGACAAGCAATTTTATAGGCCAACTGTGAATATACCAGTTAACTAGATCGTTGCTACCAAGTCCAACTGTAACAATGAAATATAAAGTAGTGGAAAGTCCATAAACATACATGTGCAATTTCATATAAGTTAACTTCTAAGATGCACCAAGGGTAGGATATCATACAGGTGATCCATGAAAAATGATTACAAGAAGACCTAATGCGCAATATCCACTTGAAACATCAACAATAAAAGGATTTCTAGGTATGAGGGGAAAAGTACCTGAACTCCTTCTTTGGCTTTTGCTTCAATTATAGCATCAAGCCTAGAGGACTCTTGTGTACTAAAAGGACGTCTTAAATACAGTTCTGGGCACAGCCACCAGCCTGTAATGAATACCTGCATAGAAATCTCAATCCCTTCAGAATTTATTTTAACCAATTTCAAGAAGAGAAATCTGCATTGCTAACCTCTGACTTTGCTTCCTCAATGGCTGATGCAATTGCATGAAATGCTGCTTGTCCGTCAACAAACCATTGAGCCTGACTTCCATCTTCAATCGAGCCCCTTGGCGGAGCAAAAGAACCAAAACGATGAGGATGGCACCAACCTTCAGGAGGCCTTAACCCGGCATCATTAATTGATGCAACCCAATCTCTAACTTTACCATCGCTTTTAGCTCTTAACTTTATGCTTCGACTACCACAAGATACCTGTTTAATGAGATTTTGAAGTGTTAGTCAATCTCACTTCATTCTCCCTTTGGAATCCAACACGATCAAACAAAAGGTCAACTATTGTTTTAGGTATAGAAATCTAAGCTGGAAACATCACAAACATGATGATTAAACCGGTAACTTTTCTGGATACCGAAGTCAAACAAAGGTCAACCTATAAAATTCTGGATATCTCGACTTCGGAATCCAACACGATCAAACAAAGGTCAACTGTTGTTTTAGGTATGGGAGTCTAAGCTGGAAACATCACAAACATGATGACTAAACCGGTAACTTTTCTGGGTACCGAAGTCAAAATAAGTCATAATAATAATGATTCGTCCAAGCAACATCACATTAATACAGTATCTTTACAATGCTAATTGCCAAAAAGTCAGATAAAGAGTAACTCCCATCCTGAAGTCATAATGTATCCGTGTCCCTTATAAAACTACAAATTAGTATTAATTGGTACAGTATAAAAATTACATAAAGAACATGAAGCAGTTGCAGCTTACATCAACGTCATGGAAACAAATGAAATGAATTTCTCAAACTGACACAACAGAAAGTAACAACGACCTTAAGTTTCCAAAATGTCATAAGCAGCTTACCTCAAATGCATGACGTAATGGATTGTGATCCTTTATCTCTTTGGCTAAAGATACTCGACCTTCTCCATTACCATCTGAGGCTGGCAGTACATCGAAAACAATTATATCCAAGGGTTTTGTATCAAAAGGATCCCCCAGCAAAGCCAGGAAGCCAGGTTTCAGTACAGCCCATACCTACAAGCAAGGCAAGTGACACATATCATATTTTTAGGATAGTGTTAACATTTGACAAACTGATAAATCAGTACCACATCTTTAAGCGATGAAACTCTACAAAAACATTTGTAAGGAATCTGCATATCCAATAAACTCTATAGCAGTAGATATAGCATGACAGTTAAAGTACGCATCAACTTAGGTCACTAAGAAGAGTTCCTTGTTGAGTAGAGGGTGTCTTGTGATGTTAATTTTTAAGGCTTACTGGTTTATGTCAAATGCAGGTTCCACAATGTGCTTTTCTACAATTTTGTGTTGCCATTAAATTCTATTCTCGAGTCAACAAGTGCACAATTATTTGTGAATATACACATCAGCTATTGCACGGTGCCCAGTTTGATATAACTATCCTCTACCGATGTTCCCTTTTCAATGCAATTTAATAGCCTTTCTAATCCCAAAACCCAGATTGGCGTTATTAAATATGTCGTGTAGAACATGAACATTAGGCTGTCTATCATTATGCACACAAGAGAACATACACGTTAATTTCACAGGAGAGACTATTACCTTTTGCCAATTGTCATTCCAGCAGTTAAACAAACAGCATGAACAACATTTTGTATCATCATCATCCCTTGGAATTTTAGGTAGATGCTTGACCATTACATATTCTTCTTTCAGCTTTGGCCCATATTCTGGAGCAAATGATAACTTTGAAACCTCCAAAAACCTGCAAACCTACAGGGCCAAACTAATCACTGTGATTATCATTCAAGGTACATAACCGAGAGAGAGAACTTCATGCACATACCTCTGGAGAATTGGCAATGTCCAAGTTCCCAAGAAAATGATTCAAATACCCTTGCATTGCAACCTTTGCATTATCCGAAATAGACTGTTGTCTTCCTAATGCAGGTCGAATAATCGGTAACGCAGCACTCGACGGTACATCTCTGCATTAAAACCAGCCTTTAGGATTATAAGAACTACTACACGCCTAATATAATAAACCAAACTAACTTAACACATTGACATCCACCTGTTTTTTGCACTTTCATCATGATGTACATTAACAGCTTCCTCATCATCACCCTCGTCATCATCGTGCTGTACAACCGTTGTATGTTCTCCTATTCCTAGTGTTTGAAGAAATTCTTTAACCTTCATACAAATTTTCAAATACACATTAACTATCATAATACTACATTGCGATTACATTGAAATTGAAACATTACTATAAAAAGAACTGAAGCTCAAAATTACTTGTTCTTGTTTGTCCTCAATAATATCTTGAAATTCCTGTATAAACGCTCGCTTCTTCAATCCAATATGTAAATAGATCACTTGTGTTGCTTTCTTCAATAATTGCCATTTAAACTAGTAAAAACGAGAAGAAGAAAAAAACCAACATTATCAAATTCATCCCTCATGAAGTTAACCTTATCAACTAATTTCTTCACATTCATTTTTTTTTCCTTTCTTACAGTTCCATTGATTAAGACTAAGTCAATCAAATCCTAATTAATACACATAATTATTGTAAAATTCATTGATAATGATTATTTTAATTCGGATCAAAATTTAAGAACGATATGAATGAATCGGAAAAAGTACCTGTTTATACTGAAATTCGACAGTATAAGAAAGAGTAAAAGGACTAATATCAGAAGCATCAGGACGAGATACAGAAACAACAGTAGCTTTAGGTAATTCATCAAATATCCAATTTTGCTGTGATGACTGAATTTGATGAAGAGATGATGATGAAATTGACGGTTCTGATCGCATTTGAAAGTATCGATGATGATGATTTCCGTTTGTAGAAACACCTAATTCTTCTGATGATTCCATCTCTGAAAAATTTACAGGGAATTTCTTCTTCTTCTGGAGAAGAAGGAAATTTGGTATTCACGATTCTGTGTGTCGGACTATTAGGTCCTCCGTCTGGAAGGACCATCCAACTAATGAACGCCTCGTGTCATTTAAAACCGGTATCTTTGCTGGGGGACAGGTAAGTCCCTCTTCACCATGACAAATATGAGAGAGTTTCATTTTCAAAGGCAATCCCTTGAATGTCCAGTAAATATTTGGATTGGTTTCATTAATAGATTTAATTACTATCAGACTCAAAGATGATATTAGTAAATTATAAAACAACTACTCCAGAAGAAGTAGAGGTTTTGGGAATGCTTCGAGCAGTTATACAGATAAAGATTTTTTTTGTTAGAACAAGGACTATAGGATAGATAGAGTGTCTTAATCCTTTATTTCTTTTAAAATGGATGAGAGATTAGATGAAGGAGTGAAATATTCCCTATGGGATTAAAACAAGAGAAGACACTAGACGACTTATCATATGCCGTCTAATATAAAGTTTCAAACAAACGAATGAATGATAGAAAAACTGTATTGTCCCTATACTATATAAATTTTTAATAATAAAAAATATTAAAGAATATTACTTCTTTACGTATATATTCAAATCTTTAATAATTAAATATATATAAATTTATCAAACGGCATATGATAAGCCGTTTATTTCTCATTTTCTTTTTAGGCGGTTTTTATTTTGTCGTTTTTGTTTTTTTTTTTTTTCAGAAGGCAAATAATGTGCCACTTAGTGGAGATTTTCGACTATTCTTTCAACCAAACAAGTGGTTGATTGAGTTTTAGATAGAGTGTTTTAACCCTCTATTCCTTTCAAAATGGATGCGAGACTAGATGAAGGAGTGAAACATTCACTATGGGATTAAAACAAGAGGAGAGACTAGACGGCTTATCATGTGCCATCTAATATAAAGTTTCAAACAAACGAATGAATGATAAAAAAACTATACTGTTCAATATACTATATAAATTTTTAATATTAAAGAGTATTATTTCTCTACACATGTATTCAAATCTTTAATAATTAAATATATACAAATTTATCAAACGGCATATGATAAGTCGTTTATTTCTCATTTTCTCTTTAGACAACTTTTATTTTGCCGTTTTTGTTTTTTTTCTTCATAAGGCAAACAGTGTGTCGTATATTGGAGACTTTCGACTACTCTTTCAACCAAACAAGTGGTTGATTGAGTTTTGGATGAAAGGGGGTTTCCCTCTACGGCTCTACTCATAGTATAACCAAATTTGATCAAGTCTTTCATTTTGAAAGAGACTCTCAAGCCCCATAGTCGTTGCTCTTAGAGGGAAATTGCGGCAGAATTTTTGGTTTTGTTGAAAGAATGCAAAACTCAGCTCGATGGCAAAATCAAGCAATTATTTGAGAAGCTATTATACTATTTGAGCAGTGTAACAACTGTTTGGGCTTGTTCCTTATCAACAACAAAGGTAACAAGGTTGCCGACATTTTAGCGAAAGATGCAAGAAAAATGGATGCCTCATAAGTAATGGTGCAGATGGTGATTTTTTTGACCAAGGGAAAAATAGCCATTTCACGACCAGGGGTAAGATAGTTATTTTATGACCAGAGGCAACACAGTCGTTTTGTAAAATAGCTAGCCTAACTCAAGTCCGATTACTTAGTCAAGACATGCTCAAGCTTCATGGGTACGGTTCCGTCTCCAAATTTGCACGAAGAACCTGAACATCAGGCGAAGCTCACATCCAAGCGGAGGTTGAGCCTTATCACCCAAGGTGGCAAGAAAGCCTCTGCACCTAGCTTAGCCTCAGCACTCATAACGGAGGCTGAGCCTCCTCATAAAAGGTTGACTCTCAACCTCAACCTTCACCTTGCTCATGTAATTGGACAAAGGTTCATCTTGCTCATATGGTTGGACAAGCCACATTAGACCCTTATCTCTCTACAGAACTGGCCATGCCTCTTCTCATCTAATCAACATACGTCCACACTAGGTTAACGCTTAACCTCTACCAGGTCTTAGCCTATTTACAGAGCCATCCTTGTCGCAGTCTCTATTCAGAGTCGATCATATCTTGTTTTTATCTTAATAAAACGCCTATAACTAGGTCATGTTTGAACTCAGCCAAGCTTTTTCTCTCCTCATGATACACACGTCTATGAAAAGCCTCATTGAGCTCTCCCACGACCCAGGCTTGCCCCCATACGCAAACACAGGTATTCATTCGTCAAAAGTTACGACAACTTTGGAGATTACTACCACATCATACGACACATGACACATAAAGGATGATTAGGTCACAAATGGGGGGATAAACTTAGGGCTTTGTTATGGTAGTCTATTGCACGTGTGAGTATCATCCTACTCACATAAGGGGGGATAGTCGGTCACAAGAGATCAACTACGAATAATATACTCAATCCTTGATTTATCCTTAGTTATTCCTAAGATTAAGGTGGTGTGCTTATCTTACTCCTCATCACTATCTCACCGAATAGAAATTAGGGTTTTGGAAAGCTATGAATTGACCAACTCTCGGTCATTCTAAACACAACAAAAACAATACGAACATAAAAAGTTATCCGCAACTCTCTCTTTTTAGAGATTTTACGTCTGAAAATCTCTGCAACTAAGAACTCTAATTTCACCTCTCTCAGCTTCCCTCCCTAGACCAACCATATCTCTCCATTTGTGGCTGAAGGAGACCTTGAAATGCTATTATCTTTGTTTAGGGAAGATTTGTTCGTAATCAACCTTCCACACTCATACAAACCTAACCATTTATACCTCTTTAATCCTTTCCCATTTTTCATCATCTACAACTAGCTATACCTCAATTAATTTTACGTTCTTTATTTTTAGGTAGGATGAACATAAGTTGTGGTTCTTTTGATATCTCTAACCTTGATTCTCAAATTGAGAGAACTTTCTTTTGTAGGCACCTATAATAGTAGGCTAATTCTAAAAAAAAAAGAAAGGTTTGGGCTTTTAATTCATATGATTACTTCTTTCATAACAAGACACTCAGCATATGTTTAGCTTTATGTTCTGCATTCAACCCTCCATGAATATGTCATCTGATAGGTGCATAAAATTGATATTTTGAATATCAATTTGCTATGCTTTTCTTAGCTATTTTCCTTGTATTTTTGGTATATTACGCGTGTTTTGAGCTTTGTAGGTATTTTAAAGTCACATGAAGTGAAAGAAGATAAATATAGGCTTATGACATAGTCCGGAGTCATTAGGTGTCTATGGGCGTAAAGCTAGAGAGCACACAAGTCTTTAATGTGTCAAAACAGAGAATTACTAGGGAGGGACCTACTGTTCTATTAAGATGTGCTAAAGGGAGTCCAGTTTCTAAAGGCAAACAGCCTATCTGCTAAGGACCACCTTCTCCATTTAAAGCTACACCTAGCTCGACTACTTCCCTCTCCATCAGTTCTAGGTCTTAGTCGTGAGCCACAAACCTCAATATTGCAGTACAGTTCACATTGGCTAGAGGTTAGGGCATGATTCCAAAAGAACAAGATATCAGAGAAGATAAGATGGGTTCACTGCCGAGAATACAACAGAAGAAGAAGTGGTACAAGTTCAATCGAGAGGTGGGTCTATTGGTAGAATGAGACAAGAGAAGAAATTAGATATGGGTTTTGTGGCTGGATTGGGTTTTCAGTGGAAGAATGGAGAGATGATGCTGTAATGGAATTAAGTTGGTGATTCTGTGTCGCTGGTGGCTATAGTAGTAGAACCTGAGAGAAGGGTTCGAAGCAAGAAGCAAACTACAGCCGACTACGAAGGACTGAGACTTCTGAGTTTTGTTATGGCAGACACAGGTATATGAGTTCTGAGATGGGTTAGAAGAGAAAGAATAATGGAAGACAAGCAAGAACAGCGAGGGTTTCATGGCAAGAAAACAAGAGGAGAAGAAGAAATTGAAGATGGGTTTGTTGCAGATGATGTTATGATGGGTTTCGAAGTGTGTATGAGATCGAGCTTACAAGAAGAGAATGTCGCTGTTGTTGAAATAGAAGAGAATGTCATGATGGGTTTGGCCTGAAATTGTGAATGGAATGATTGAATGGGTTTGAATGAATCTTGCAGGAGAGAGAGGTGCTGGAGAAGAATATTTTGTTGCTGTCATGAATCTAGATGAATAAGAGATGATTGAACTCGACTTTATGTGTTTGAATGGTCAGTGAATGAATTGTTAGTGTGTGAATGGTTGATAATTGCAGGGAAGGAGTTTGTGATGGTAGAATTAACCAACAAAGCTATGCCGGAATCACTGCCAAGAAACGCACCCAAGGTGCTTGTTAAATTTCCCGGACGGAGGGAGTAAATAATTTTGACGTGCAAACGCCCACATCATTATCTTATCGCTCCATAGCATAGGCTTGCAAAACCACGAGAGATTAGTCCAACACCAGCCATTCATGTTTCTTATTCATAAAAAACATCCAAATTTACTTTTATAGACCCAATTACAGGTGGAATTCATCTACGATCTTGCACCCTTGGATTAAAAGTATTTTTTAAATGATGAATTTTTTTAAAAGTAGCATGTCTATTATGTTTCACATTCTGGAAGATAAGATTGCACACATACTTCCATATCATTCAGCTTGTCATCATATGAAGATAAATACTATTTTGAACATCATTAGAAGAACTATATATGATATATCATATCTAAAGTATTAAACTAGATAAAAACCCATTGGAAAAAATATGAAGCCTTCCCTAAAGCCTGATGGAGATTAATGTCCACTAAGCCAAAATGACATGGAATAAGAGCATCCAAGTATGTGATTTCCAGAGAAGCATCACAAAAAAAAAAATACATCTCCATATCATCTTTAAACCTAGCAAGCTTTTCTCTAGAAGGAGTAATTCCTTTCAGATATTTCCACATGAAAATATTAGTTTTGTGGGGGAACTATAGATTAGAAAAGAAGGAAATTTGGTTATTTTTACGATTTCGTCTTTCAGAGTATTAGGTCCTTCATTTGGAAGGACCATGCATACTAATGATAGTCGCATGTTTTTGGAAACCATTATTTTTGTGTTAAATTTTTGTGTTGTGATAGTCTTTGTTTCTGTACAGTACACGTTTTTTTAAAGCAAAAGGAATTTTATTTATTTGAAAAAACAAACAAATGAGTTATGATTCGTAAGTCCCTATTCACCATGACAGAGGTGTCATAGGGTAATTAATCGAATCAAACCTTGATTTATATTTAAATAGTTTGCGACTCTATTACCTAACTTGTTAACATGCTTACAGGTCCAGAAAATTGTTTCCTAACAAGAGAGTTTTAATTTCAAGTACAATCACTTGAATCATCCACTGAACACATGAGTTTAACTACTAGTAAATTATCAGACTCAAAGGCAACATAAGTAAATTAAGTCCAAGCTTCTATCCATATAACTACTTCTTTCATAGCTAGACACTCAACATGTTCATCTCTCTGCTTTGTGTCCGACCCTCCATAAATATCCCATCATACTGCTACACAACACAGACCTGCAAAACCTCGAGAAATTAGTCCATATCATAATAAGCATCCAAAAAAATAATCTTAGACCTAGATACTAGTGGAATTCATTTATCATCTTGCATCCTTAGATTAATCAAACTATTCTTTGCTAGAAGAGATAAACATTTTTTAGAAAAATGATTAGTTATTTGTAGAGTATCCTGTCTTTATGCTTCATACTCTGGAAAAAATAGTTGCCCCCATATATCCTTTCATAAGAAAATAAAGATTATTTAGAACATCATTAGAAGAAAATGATTCATCGGATCTAGAATATTAAACCAACTAACAACCCATTGGACAAAACCTATAGGTGCCTTAAAGCCTGGTGGGAATTAGTATACACCAAACCAAGTTGACCTAGAATAAATGGTATGTGTTTTCTAGGAAGTATCACAAGAACAACAATGTAGCTCAATATCAACTTTGAACCTAACAACCTTTTTTTTATCTAGAAGGAATAATGTATTTAAGATATTTTGATGTGTATCTAAGTGCAATAAATTATTTTAGATATTTCCCACCAATACTAACGAATAATATAGCATTAGAAAGGATCGTTCCCACGAGGAACTATGTAATAGTTATTTGTTTTCAACTTCTTATGTAACCAAAGGGGGTTGTGAGTTGTAAACTAAATTACACTAATGAAATAAAAACAAAGTAACTAAAGGTTGTGTTCAAGGGAAGAAAATACTGGTTAGAGGTTTCATCTTCCATCACCAAATATGCTTATCAATCAACTCGAGTTAATGTTCAATCCTTCTCATACCAATAACCCTAGAGCATCCTATCGTGGGCTCACTCTGAAAAAGTTTCTTGTATCATCAAGTGCACAAAAGCCACTAGTTGAATCTATCTCACTAAATAACCTAACGCAAGATCCACTCAAGTTAATTTTATTGAGAGCATAAATCTTCGTGAATTCAGGTTATTCTAAGCAACTTAGCGTAAGATCCACACAGATTTAACTAAGTTTAAACTTCTAAACACAATCCTATGGTGACATCTCGTCGTTGTATTAACAACTATGTTTTTCTATTTGTGATTAGAGTTCTTCAATAACTTCGTATCTCAAACCCTAGTCTAGATTTAGATATGAACACATGATTATTCAAGTTGAAACTTAAACAAGCAAGTCTTCAATCATACATAGTGATATTAATAATAGAACATAAGCTATAAAAAAGATCATTAACATTAAAACTAACCATCCAGATTGATTCACATGTTTAGGACTTCGAATTACACCCAACCAAAGAAGAATTAGTTACTCATAGGTTTACTCAAATCAATGGAAAAATTCAAAGAAGATGAAGAAGAAGAATAATGGTTTCCTTCTAAAGGGGCAAACCCTAGGTTTATAGATTGTAGAAGATGTGATATGAGATTAGAGATCTAGAAAATGTCTTGTTTGAGCCTTAAATGTCTTCTTATATAGCATCTAATACTTGGCCCTAAGTTATCGTCTCTTTCTAGGGTTTACAATCTTATTGGGACCAAATTTCCTCAATTTAGAAGTCAATAACGCGCCAAAACTTGCCGAAGAGATTTGCGACTGTCATCCCAGTTCTTTTCCACGACCCCAACAACTCTAAAAACCAAAAACAACTCAAATTCTCTGTCTGGAAACGCCCAACATTCATCATGATCCATTTCCACGATCTTGGCGACTTTAGGGATCAATTACAATACGACCAAACTCTCTGCCCAAAAAATCCCAAGATTCTTCATAGTCCAAATTGCTCGACTATGACAACTTTAAATATGGAGAATTCTTGTTGCTTGTCTTAGATTGTTTTTTCTATAACTTCTTCGTCCGACCTCGCTCTTTTTGTGTTGGCTTTGTCTTTTTGTTATCTTCAAGATAGGGGTAAATAGTTATGAATTGGAACAAGTATAACTTGGTCCTTGATCCTTCATCACTCGTAATGCTTCACTTCCTTGCTCATTCTGCAGTTTTTCATTTTTTTTTTTTGATAATCAACCTAATTAAGACAAATGCAAAAATTATAACAATTATTAAGATAAATTTGATACTAAGAATACATAAATACTTTTATCATATTTGCAGATTAGTTCCGGCAGAAAATATTGATTTCTTGAGAAAATTCAAGTATTTTTATCAACCACGAACCTAGTACTATTAGTAATCATATGGTTACATGATTTTAAAAGCATTTTTTATTGAAAAAAATCCCTTTTCTACCTGGTGTTCAAATAAGGGTATCCACCTCAACAAAAGGAGCTTCCTTAAAGAGGGATTTTAGTAGCACAATCTTGATAGATCATGGCATTAATCGAATCCATGTTCTAATTCTTGGTATTAATTAACAAATAATTCATACACATTAGTAAACTGATAAAGATTAGGAAATATATAGGATGAATAATGAGGATGTGCAAACAAAAAACCTAACAATCTTGTCAGATCTCTACTGTAGTACCACGTCCAACATACAACGAGAAATCAGCTTTAACATGGTTCATTCCTTGGAACATACTCTTCCAGATCCACGTGCTACTACTATTTGGATTTTGGTGATACAAGAAACCACTAATATTATAGAATACCTTTTTTAAGAATCTTAACCCATTGAATTTGTACAGGATTCCCAAGCCAGTTTAGTGAGTGGAGCTTGATTACAAAGCTTTAGATTTTTAAAAGCCAACCACCAAGAAATTTACGCTTACATAACTTCTCCCAAGCTACAAGATTTATACGTATATTTCCTTTATGACCCCGCCAAGATCTCCTCTGGAGAGAATCTAGCTTAGAGGTCATATTTATAGGAATACTAAAGCTTCCTATATGGGAATCACTACGCCATTTTTTGACCTATTTGCAACGTTTATTTCCGTCCCCCAGAATTAAGCAATGGAAATATCAATTGCAAAAATGTTGCACACTGTAGCAACGTCTAGTGTAACTAAAGCAACAGTTATAAATGTTCCTTAAATTATTTTTATACGTTGCTTAACTATAATTAAAACAACGTATTTACTAATTAATCGACATGTATATAACCGTTAATTAGGATAACTAAGGTCATGTTGGATCCCACAATAAATGTTACTTTCTTTTTTAGTTGTGGAACATTTATATATGTTGCTAATATTAGAAAAACTTAACAATGTAATAATCACCAACATTTACATTGGTTGCAAATAATTAGGTTTTAAGAAAATCCGAAATCGCATTGATAAATTTCTGCAGAATTCTGCACCTGCATATATAGATTTCTGCACCTGCATACCATTCTAGACGAAGAAGAAATCCTAATTCATCTGTATAAAAGAAATTACAAGAATCATAACACATATGATTGGTCATCATTCATAATCGATAATCATAACATATTACAATATAAATCCTAATAGTCCGAGCATGAGTTCTTGAAATGTACGTACTAACAGTCAACACCATCACCACTCAAGCATCCTATAAAGTAACAACAACCAATTAAACTTCCTCATAATCGAGAAAAGTTATGAGTTAACAAGTATCAACTTGAGATTCAAAGGGGAAGTAGAGTATCTTTCAACACTTCTTACCTATATTTCCTTTAAGTGAGCTTCATACAGATCTTCTTCCTGAACTTTTTGCTGTGAAGATTGACTTCCTAATGCTATGCGAACATGCTTTGCTATGATAAGAGTCTGAACACTCACCAAAGCTTGCATGCAGCAAAAAGTATCAACTTCTCATCACCTGCACAATCTCCTCAATCTCTCCTCACCCAATTGATACCCATAGGCACCCAATCATCTTCGACTCGCACCTCGTCACCACAATGAATCCGAGTATCAACAATTAAAGCCAGCTAGTCAGTTAGACAGACACGCCCAAAAACTTGTTAGAATAAAATAAAATATATGCACAGAGAGTTTACCTACAATCTCTTTAAGGCTATAAACATCAGTCAAAAACCTCTTCTTAAGATGATAAACAATCAAGATTTCACTAAGACCCACACGGTCAAAAACAGAAATCCCTCAAGCTTTCTGCAATTGGTCAAACACATAAATGCATAAGATTATCAATCTCTTTAGGATATAAACGTCAAACAAAACCCTGTTAAGAACTATGGCGAGAAATGTTTTTTACCAGGCTGGGGGTAGGCATTTGATGTTCACAATCGAAGCATATATCCCAACTGCTCGCTCATAAAGTGTTATTAGGGCCCCAACAGATCTGGGAGTCACTTCTTGTATTGTGACAATTTCCTCTCAGTCATTGGAATAAAGCACCAACCTAGTCCCCTGTACAATCCAAATATTCATCACTGTCCAAAACGAAATAGGTTCATTTTTAATATGGAAGCAGTCTACACAATGAATTACACAACAAACTTCTTTTACACATCTTGCAACAATAGTCCCATTTGCCTCGTCCATCAGCGATCCACCATCAAACAACTCTCTGATGTCAATTTCCTGTAACGGTAGTTGGTTAGAAGTTAAGAAATAAAAATACTCGAGGGAAACTGATCACCAAATCAAGGAATAAAATAAAAATACCTGCAGTGCCGCAAATAGAGAAAGTTGATCAACTTACTATATTCTTCAAGGCTCAGATTATTGAAGGGGAAAGTAAAAATGATACGAATCAATGAGATCTGCTACTATTCCCATTCACATTATTAGTTTCCATAGCCATTGCATTACCTTCAGCCAGCAATATATCCCATACCTGTTTTATGTTCTCAACTCCTTACACCTCCTGGATGAGTTTTTTTTTTTGCTACTTCTCTGAGATGTTCATTAAGGCTGCAAAGTTGAGCATGTCGAATTAGATATGAGTTAAACATGATTCTGTTTATCTATGAGCACAATTAGTAAAATGTTTTAATATCAAGTGAAACTGCTAATCTAATTGATTGTAAAATTGGGGACTAAAAGATTATGTTAGTTCTTTTTTGTGCACACTAATTATCCAACGAATTCTGGAATTGATATTGAATCTGGAGGTGACTACGATCATACCTATCAACTCCTAGCTAATTATTACCATTTGAAAACGTAACTCATCTACAAACCAACTGACCAAAAGACTTAGTTGAACTATTGGCGAAATTTATATTCTTACCGTGCCTACACAAAAAATATAAGCATGATTCTCTTTATATATGAGCATCAGCAGCTCCTAACAGCATAAACATTATGATTCAAAAATAATTGGTACATGTTAGATATACACTACAAAAAAACAAAAGTTTTAATCATAAATCATGGAAGAATAACTTACACAAGACCAAAGTTTCTATACTCCTTTTCGGGTAGTTGACCCAAAACATCTGCAATTCAAATGAGAGAAACCCAATAAACCATTAAATTAAAAAATGACAACAGAAATTGAGTGTAATGAAGTGAGTACTTGCTTACTACTAATTCTACTTGATAAAACCAGATTAAGAGATGAATCACGACGGAGACGAGCGAGGGAATCAGATCCAGAAACCTACACACATCCAAAAACCAATCAACCAGTCAAATCCCTAATTTCAGATCTAAACAAAAATTCAAACAACATCTGATAAGAGTTAGAGTTTTGTTTTTATACCAAGAACATTTTAAGTTCTAGTAGCTCTGATGATGATTTCAATTCCGATACGTGTAACTCTAACTTCAGAACAGAGTAACCATCTTCAACATGTTCTCTTATCAATATTTCGTTGAGCTCAGAACACCCCATCAAAACAACTGAGTTAAACCTCAAAACATTGTGATCAAAACAATTGATTTAAACCTAAAAAAAAATCAAAAAAGATGATATAGAAACAGGTATGGAAGGAGGAATTACCTTTCGTTTCTTACTGATCATCTCTGTCTTCGTGATGGTTTGAGTGAGATCTGAGACTCAAGAATAGGAAACTAAGCTTTTCTTTTTCGTTTTCTGTGAAAGACCGGAGAATTTTTGTTTCCAATAGGTCGGGTTTCAGTCCATTAGGCCATCTCCAACTTTCCGATAACCAAGAAAATCGGGCTTTTAAATTTTTGGGACCAATATAATTTTTCCAGAGAAATTTTGATCGATTTATTCCAAATTGCTTTATAAGCATGCAACCATAACTTTATATTTCAAGGATCATCTAATCCTACATATGATTCCCATCGTTTCATTATGAAGATATAATATCTCCTGTCAGAGTAGTCGGATACCAGCCACTGTTACAGCTAACGGTCTTCCTGGTTGCCACTCGTAAGTGGGAGCTAGCAGGCCTGACAACACACATTGTTCAAGCGACGGATGAGGATGATCAGTCCCGTTGTCTACCACCGCTCCAGCGACGGTCTTCCGGATAGCCACCCGTAGGTGAGAGCCCCAGTGGGCCTGGCAATTCACAGTACTAGGTCAAGCTCAACAGACCATCTTTTACAAATAATATGAACTACTCAAGAGAATTAGTAATCATTTCCAGATCAAAAGTATGAACGGTCATCGTAAACATCAACCATTCTTCTCAGATGATATGAATTGCCTCTAAATGACAACAATCATCTCCAAGTCTCATTTGGTGATATGAGTTGGTATCCAACAATCACCCTTTATTTCTTATTAGATGATATGAACAACCTCGAAGAGGTTACAATCATCTCTCAAGGTAGTATGAACAGCCAGTAAACTAACTGTAACTACCTCTTACCAACGATATAAATTGCTAAGATTACAATCATCTCCGAATAGATGGTATGAACTGCTTGGCAGTAACCAACTCTTTCCTGATGATATGAACAACCTTAAGCAGTTGTGGTGAACCACATAGCGGCTGCCTACGTACCCTCTCCGTTGCTCGAAGGGATCAAGCACGACCATAGTTCGTCTTTTTGATTAGATAGTATGAACTACTCCCAATAGTAGCAGCTATCTCTACAGTAGATAGTATGAATTGCGTAGTAACAACTATCCCCGACTTAAATCGTCCAACGCATGACTTAAAGTGATAGGCCGTATCTCCACTTCAAAGCTTACCCAAAAGTCCCTGCCACTAAGGTATTCAAAAGTACTTTGCATTATACAAACAAATAGACCGAATAGACGTTCCATTCAAGATCAATAATACACTTTCCCTGTCCATTTGACTGCCAATGCAGTGTGCATAGTAACATGTACAGTTACCTAAACAGAAAGATACACAAGTATTCCCCACTCATTAACTATGCAGTAGCTAAGTTCCGCCAAATAAGAAAATTATCACTTTGATATACCGATGACCTGAATGGAGAGACAAACGAACAAATAATACTCAACCATTCGATAGTAACGATTTTATATCACCTGTTAGTTTTCTAACTAAATAAAAGATCTCAAAATGCCATCAACACCCTGACGTATATATAATTAAGAAATCACCATTTTCATGATTAAGTTCCTCCTAGTGTAATCATTTTTATAAGCCCGAACTAAGTCTCATAGCATAATCTAGCTCTCACTTTAGAGAACACTACAAGAAAATTTATAAACATATTCAGAAGATTTCTTCATTTTGGTATCGTTTCTTTACTAACAAATTCCTTTCAGCACTAGTAACCTAATTCCACATACTAAAACTGGGCACCTACAATCAATACTGCTAACAACCAATTTCAAATTAAATTAAGCATATCTTGTTCCCTTACAACTTATATGTCAACTGCACTTGTATAACACACCATCACCACTAGTGCACTTGTTACTAGGAATAGAAATTTAGTGATAAAAGTGTGTTTCAGTTAAAAGACAAAGATAGTACTCAACTATCTGTATTTGAAATTTAGCTTAGTTTGTCCATGGTATAGTTATTTCCCTAATGGAAGAAAGCATATATAAGAGGTCTCTTCCTCCTTTGTAAATATGAAGAAAAATCAAC
>JAJJMC010020037.1:496697-582885 GCA_023531435.1 Papaver californicum
ACTACTATATTGCTCTCTTATTTGGTCTTTTATTTTAGTTTATTTCAGTCGAGTCCTTTCTTCTTTCCCCTTTTAGCAAACACTACCTAGGTGCCCCGGGCAATCTATTTGACATGTGTCAAGCATGCTTAAAATATACTATCTACTAATCATGCACAATACTACTACTAAGGGGTATCCTATTTGGTACACTTACCGGATTTACTTAAACCCAAGAAAAAAAATTGGGGCGTCACATTTTCTCAGTGAAAAAAACTAAACCTTAGTTTTATTTGTGAGAGGACGTTCGGGAGTAAAATGTTTTAATTTTAATATAGATGAATGGGTTATTGACATAGCTTCTTTTAGATCTCATCGCTAGACTCAGACACTGATGTTATTCATCTAAAAACCAGCAAACATCTAAGAAATCTAAAACTATTTCTAAGGTTACGAAATTTTCAAGTTATGATAAGATAGATATAGATTTTTGGTCTAAGGGTTGTGAGTATGATATCAAGGTTTAGAAATAAAGGTCTTGATTTGTTGTTTTTTTCCTGAAATCTTAGCAGATCTTTTCATCTTGTTCTTGGTTTCAAAAGAGGGATTTTTGGTAAAGAAAGAGAGAGAAAAAGTTAGTATATTCCTTAGCCTCTTGTTTTAACAATATTAAAGGAAATAATAACTAAATATCATGTTTAGTTAATTGAAATAAAAAATAAAAAATAAAATCTTGATGATTGATTTTTAAGGAGAAAAAATCACGATTCAAGTGTTGGAGGGAAATGGATTTGGTAGATGAAAAGAGAGTGAGGAATTGGGGGAATTGAATTTGGTAGTGAAAAAAAAGAGGGAATAATTGGGGGAAATGAATTTCAATTTTTTTGAAAAAAATGGAATTAAAACTAAAGTCAAAATAAACAGAAAATAAAAACCCTTAGGAATCTTAGATATTACATTAATGCCAATATTTGTAACGCATATAAGCGTTGCGCATACGTTCCTTAATTATTATGAGAAAGTTCGTATTTAAAATAACGTATATTTATTTGTGCAACTTATATTTCCTTTGCAAATTTTGCAACGTCTATATCAATTGCACATCCAAAAGGAAACGTTGCAGAAAACAGGATACGACGTAGTGAATAGGTTGACAATCTAAGACTGACTTCACCACGGTTGTTATACCAGCTTGGGTGAGAGCTTTTGTTTTCCAATCTTTCAGTCTAGATTCAAAAGATTGGATTATTAGAGCAAAATACTTTTTTTTAATTTAGTGTGTTAATAAACCAAGGGATACCAAGGTACTTATCAGAATCTTAGAATGATTTCATGTTAAAACCCTTGGTTAAATCAACACAAGCACTATCACTAAGGTTCTTACTGAAAACACAAGATTTTTCAAAGTTAAGAAGCTGACTTAAGCGCTGACCAAAAGTACGCAAGATATACAGAATACCTTTGATATTATGCATATCAGCCTTGGTAATAAAGATAAAAATATCATCTACAAAGACGATTTATAGGAAAAGCAGATCTTGCTTCCTTAACATTAACAATAATATGGATTAATTCTCCAGTAATAATTCATAACTAGAATAAAAAGATAAGGAGAATAAATAGATAAGGGGATATAGGATCTCCTTTCTTTATCCAACTATTGAAAAAGAGGATAAACCTCATCTTAAAGTGTAACAAAAAAACCCATTAATACCTTACTTTAACCCAAATAAAAACCGATTAAAACTCCAAAAACATAATTGATACCTTTAAAAAACACTATTATAGTTGGATGCTTAAGTCAGCTGGTTTCAACGAGATCTGGACACTTAAGAGCGTCCACAATGGCTGGAGGGAAACACGGACCAAAGAGTAAATGTAGTCTTTGGTCCAGAAAATCCATCCACAGCGGGACGAGTAAATCTACTCTTTGGTCTAGAAAAAACACTGTTGCGAAGTAAGTTTGAGATTTTTTCTGGACTAAAATGGGTTAGTCGAGCGGTGGTGTAGTTGTCCGCCTGATTCTAAGCGGGTGTGTAGTGAAGCGCTTGAAAACACGGGCGGTAACCAAACCACCGCCTGATCAAGCGTTCAGCTAAGACTACGCCTTATGGAGGGGGTTTCTAGGATCACGCCCACTAACAAGAGGTAACCAAATCATCGTCCCATTGAAGCGTAACGCTAGAAAACCGCTTGGTCCAAGCGTAGTGCTAAGGCTCCGCCCAACATGGAGCGGCATCCTAAACGTCCGCTAGAGTTAGTATTAGTGAAGTTAAACAATAACCAATTACCATTGTGTCGAGCGTTTAAGTAGGATAACACTTAGTTAATTCAAATTAGTGCAAGCGTAAACCCATTAAACATTAATTCGTAGACTACGCTTGAATTTGTAATTAGATTAAGCGTAAACCCATTAAACATTAGTTTGTAATTCTACATGCCATGAGTTACTAATTAAACATTTCAAACTAATTAAATTAAACTAATTAAACTTTAATCAAAATAATTAAACTAATGAATAGACTAATGAAATTTTAATTAATAGACGTAAACATTTCAAACTAACTATGAAATGAAACGGTATAGTAGACTACCGCCCCATCAACCGTTGATGCATCCATCCGCCTGGTGAGTGAGCGTTCGTCTAAGGATCCGCATGGTGCTTCAAGCAGTTGGCTAGATGCACGCCCGTACTTTTCCACACACACTTCTCTCGCACATGTACACAATTGATCAGGCGTAATGCTAGGAAACCGCTCCATCAGGCGTTTGTCTAGTAAAGCGCCCGTCTCTTGGGTGTGCATCTAGGAGTCCGTCTATCCTCAGGCATAATCTTTTGTTCCCGCCCCACATCAAGCGTTTAGCTAGACGTTCACCTCACGCAAGCGTTACGCTAGACAACCACCCGTCTCAACAAGCGTTACGCTAGACAACCGCCCAATAACAAGCGTTATACTGGAGTATCAACCGATCATTTTTAGTCTTTGGACCGTTGTTTTTGGGCCGGACCATAGAGTAAAATTTTTACTCTTTACTCTTTGGTTATACTCGTACCATTGTGGATGCCCTAAGAACATTAACTATGGTTAAGGCAGTGACAGGTGGCTAGTTTTCACCAATTTTAACCGGTAGCATTTTATCTAAAGAAAATGGAGACACTTATGGAAGTTACCTTTTATAATATAGGGATATCACTAAAAAAATCTTTTTTTCTAATAATGTATTCTCCTGCTGTATAAGCCTAAATGCCCGATAAAAAGGAATTCCAATCTTAGGTTTAACCCCAAAAATAGAATCTAAGCAATGTTGAAACGTGTGAAGCAGTTTCTGCACGTGAAACAAGTGCTACAAAGATTTAACTTAAAAAAAAAATGAATACCAGTAGGCTTGCCCTTAGACTAGACTAGAGGGTACAATCCAACTGGTCAATAAATAAAATGAATAAAATGATTATTGATTTTTGAAATAATAGAAATGCAAGTTTTCTTCAACTATCTTAACATATTACTTGTAGTGAAAAATCTTTGAACCACATCAATTATATTATTACCTACTACTAATTTAGTAGAAACCAGCTTAGAACCCATGAACATGGTGAAGTCCAAGCTGGCGTACCGTTAAACCACCTCCTTGTATTACATCACACGAAGGAGATTTCAACCAAAAATTATTAGGAAGAACATATCATTATAAACAAAAGTATTTATATTAGGATTAGAAGTACGACAAATCCCTACTCGGATGAGAAGAAAAAAGGTTAGCAATATCATTAGGAATAACATAACATTATAAACAAAAGTATTATTATCTATATCATTCATAAATCTGCCTCTAGATTTTTGCCTGTAAAATAAAATAATTTTGGATATTATACCACATATCAATCCATTAGTTAAATTATTGCACGCTCTCTCATGCTAGAAGGATATACAATAAACTTTAGACTGGACATCTTTCAGGTGAAGTTGGAGGTTGGTCTTTAAAGTTGTAATGATTGAGCCAAGTACCAGAAAACTTGAAAGCCTTCACAAATTCTTAGGGATAGGGTCAGCTATTGAAAAAATTGGGCAATGATGATTGGACCTAGGTGATTAAACTTAGTAGGATTAAGCTTAAAAAGAACATGAATGATATTATCAACAACTGCCACAACATCACAGGAAACTTTCCACATTAAGATGAGTCCGCTAAATAAACCAACTCTATCAATAGAATCATGATTGTAGAAATATAGAGTGTGAGCAATCGCAATAATTCTGGAATCAGATATTTTTGTTTCATCCAAAAAATGAGGTTATGACTTTTTTACTAAATTTTAAAAGTGATTCTTAATGAAATTGTTTAGTGAAGAATTTGGGAAGAAATTGACACGATTATAGAAGATTTTATGAAAGTTGCAGCGTGAGGAAGTTTGAATACTAGAGGTTATTCTTCCAGAGTACATGTTTATTGTAGGTTACTTGAAAGGCTTGGATTTCGTGGGTGTATGTTGAGTTGATACTGGAAAGCCTAAAGCTTTCTCCGTTAATATTATTCATTTTCTACGCGAAAGGCGTGTTATCAAATCTCCGGCGATTATATGCATTTTGATCTTGTTTTTAGAGAAATTCTCTTTATTTGAAGATAAAATATAGTGAAGGATTTTAGACGGGGATTTGATCTTTCTCCGTAGAATTTACATTTTTTTTCTTTAATCGGACAAAGAAGAAATTTATTGAAAAAAAAAGGTACTTAAGGGGGTACCTCAACCCAATGAAAACAAAAAGGATCAAGAAAAACCTAAAAGGAGAGCATAAAATCAATTGGACCGAAATAATGAATCTTATAGAGCTATAACCGTATTTGCGGTTAGGCCTAACATTTTTGTATTAGATTCGGCCCAAAAGAAAGCTTGAAGTTTAACGTTTCTAATAATACTTTCCAATCCTTTCCTTTTGTTTTCGAAGACTCTTGCATTACGCTCCTTCCATATACACCACCAAATTGCTACCGGGATGTTATTCCAAATTCGACTAAGACGATCATCTCCCCAATTGAATTTCCAAGAATTTACGGTTATAGTAACATTAGAGTTATAAATCCAATTTCTCCTAGACCCTTCATTAAAGTATTCACAAATCCTTCGAATCCTCCAACAATCATAGAAAAGATGCACGCTAGTCTCATCGTTTTCGCCACAAAAAAAACAAAGGCTAGAGACCTCCATGCCTCTTCTTAGAAGCTTATCCTTTGTCATTACCTTATCATGGGAAAGGAGCCAAAGAAAGAAAATGATTTTGCAAGGGTAATTACGGCTCCAAACAACATCGATTGTAAAAATTGGCACATCTTGTTCCTCTCCGTTCTTATAGCCATCTTTAACCGTATATTGACCATTGTCATTTCCATCCCAAATTCGGCTATCCGAAGCACCTTCTTGAATAGAGAAGGAAGATAGAAGGTTTGATATAATTGATACTTCATTTAGATGGTTATAGGGTATCTTTTTCTAGCCATAAACTTCCACCTTATACCGTCATCAACTACATCGAACATACGGGTCACCACAAGCCCCTTTGTCCTTGACACTTCATAAGCCGACGGAAACAAATCACATAATCTTCCTTCACCAATCCAAACATCTTCCCAAAATCTAGTTTCCTTACCCGTGCCAACCTTGAATTTAATATGTTTGTTGAAATCTTCTAGCTCTATAAATGTTATACCAAAGGATACCTCCTTTTGAACCTTTAGGTTGGAGAGTTTCCCAATCGGTAGAGGTTTCACCAAATTTTTCGACTATTATCTTCCTCCGAAAGCATCTTTCTCTAAGCCAAAATGCCACCACCATTTCTTTAGCAAAGCCGAATTCACTAGTTTCGTTCTTCTAATACCAAGCCCTCCTTTTTCCTTCGGTTTTGACACCATAGTCCAACCAACATTGTGGATTCTTTTAGTATTTTGATCATTATCCCATAAGAAGTTCCTCACTATTTTATCAATTTTCTTAGTTATTGCGCATGGAGCAAGAAAAATAGAAAGGTAGTAAATAGGTAAACTCACTAAAATGCTTTTAATGAGAGTTAACTTACCTCCTTTTGCTATAGATTTTCCGTTCCAAGAAGTAATCCTTTTCGCACAAGTATCTAGCGTTTTCTCCCATTTTTGTGAACCTCCAACTTTGCCGCCCAACGGAAGACCAAGGTATATACTAGGAAAGCTTGAATATTTGCAACCCAACATGTTTGCATAATTTTCAACACCCTCTTCCACCGCGACACCATACAAACTACTCTTGGAGAAATTAATCTTCAATCCCGAAACTAACTCAAAGCAAAGAAGAAGGTAGCGAAGGGTATCCACTTGTTCCTCCTTCGCATCAAGAAAGACAATAGTATCGTCGTCAAATTGCAAATGATTTATTTTTGTTCCTCTTACCTTTACCGAGAACCCCGAAATTTGATCAAATTCTTGAAGTTTACTCAACATACAACTTAAAACTTCACCCACAATTGTGAAGAGGAAGGGAGAGAGTGGGTCCCCTTGACGAAGCCCCTTTTCACTTCCAAAATAGCCGTAGGACGACCCGTTAACGAGAACAAAAAATTTAGAGAAAGTTAAACAATTTCTAATCCACTCCCTTCAAACCCCACCAAACCCCATTTTAAATAAGACTTCATTTAAAAAGTTCCAATTTACGTTATCAAAAGCCTTCTCAAAATCGAGCTTGCAAACCAAACCCGGTAATTTTTGAAGGAGTCTAGAATCCACGCATTCATTTGCTATCAACACACCATCAAGGATTTGTCTCCCTTTAATAAATCTAAATTTATAAAATTATGGGCTGGAAGATTTTATATTATCACACAATTGCCCATTATAGACTACAACGGCCTAGATAATATAAATTTTATATGCAAATTTGGAAATCACTAGTTGTTTTAGGGTAAAACAGATAAAAGGATGAAAGGGTAGTCTAAACCAAGAAAATGTCGTTCAAGCCTTTCTTTGGTCACAAATGAGGAGAAGGGTTGATCTTAAGGAGGGAAGCAGAGAAAGATGAGATCAGAGCCTGATGAATTCTAGTTGAGGAATATAAGTCTCTATAGTTGAGTTCAAGTAGAGAAGGTAAAATTGTTTATGATAAACTGAGGAACTTCGATTAAACTTTTGATTGTTCCCTTGGAAATAGATGAAGTGGTCTATTTATAGTGTTGAACTCTGATATCATAAGAAGTGGAAGAGGTGGAGAACGTGGATGATAACATGCCCATAATTGTATGGATGATTCTAGAAACCATAACGTTCATTAACTCCTCATCCAGTAACGCTTAACTTAATTATTTCTCATTGTGGGTGTTTAGTTACATGACATATGCTGTAAACCACCAGAAAAATACCCTAATGAGTATCCTTGTGATATTTGATGTCTTGTAGATTTGATGCTTGGGTCACGTGAATGAATCTTTTGATTAATTAATTGATTAGGCAATATGTGATACACACATTTTTGTGTCTGATTTGTCCTCAATAATCTATATTGTTAATGCTCGTTTGGTACTTATTGTGTGATTTTATGTGTTTGTAGGTCTTTTGGGGAAATAAATATTTGTGGTAAAATCGGCTCAAAAAGTGATAAAGGCACCCAGAAAAATTGATAAAGGCACCCCAGGATAACTAATAAAGGGACCCCATCTTTGGATAGGGGCAACCCCATTTCAGATTCAAGACAACAAAAATGGCTGGATATTTTCTCTCACGCGTAAAGAAAGTGTTGTGATTTGGAAATCCGATTTTTTGTTTTTTGTTTTTTATTTTTTGTTTTTAAGAGTTTCAAAGCTATCCAACTTGAAGCAGTGTCTAATAGGATCAATACACGTCGAATATAAGAATTTCTTGCCATAAAACAAGCTGGAAAAGTCAAGTTATGATCATAAAAGGGTTTACTCCCTGTTTTGGATTTATACGAATTCGAGTTTGTTTTGGAAAGAGTTTTGGGTCCCTATCGATTAAAGAGAGGTTGTTAAACCTATATATAGCAAAGAGAACAACAAAAATCGGAGGTGGGGAGGCTCGGGAACAATTCTAGCTGTTGCTGCTGAAGAACACGAAGAACAGAAGATAAGACGATGGTTTCTTCAACCACTCTGTCACGGTTCTTCATCCAACTGTAAACGTTTATCTTCAGTCTGCAACGTTTATCTTGAACTTGAACTGGAACAGTTAATCTGTAACGCCCAGAAAACGTTACAGATTCCATGTTTCATTATTTTTAGTTTATTTTCATCTTTCAAACACTTTTTGAGCTATCTACCAATCTTTTGATAGTGTTTTGAGAATGATGAGCTAAACCCCATCACTGGGACAATGGAGGAAGTCATATTTCATGAATGAATGGTACTATTTTTGATTCTTTATGACTTTTGCATTGGTTTTAAATTGATTTATGATTTTTTTCTAATTAGTTGTGATTTTGTTTGATGGTGTATGCTGGGACTTAAGAGTTTTTGATGCGTCATGCTTACGATTTACAGTTAATGTTTTAGAAATCTACTTTTGGAAAAGAAACATATTCAATAAAAGAGCTTTAATTGTTAAAGAATCATTGTAGAAATCACTTAGAAATGATTTTAGTGGAATCCTGAGTCTCAGTTTTTCAAATATTGTTAAAATCTTTTACTGTTTTCTAGGCTAAATTAGGTTTAAATCCTAAAATCAATCTTCACCAGTTCGAGAGTTTGAACCATATTTTTACCACTATATTAAAACATATCAGTATCCCCATAGTGTTAATTAATTATGTATACAGGTGTTAAGTCTAGTAAGTTTAGTAAGTCTATAAGTGGCTATGTACATCGAGCAAACTATACTATTTAATATTGTCTATGCATTGCATCTTACTGATGCTAGCCGTGGGCATGGTGATACCATTGTTAGTAATTTATGACAGATGATGGCATTTGAGCAAGTTGGTACTCATGATCAATGAAGCATTTCATAGCATCAGTGAAACGCGATGAGTCACCATAAGGATTCAAGAAAGGATTATGTCAATAATAGCTTGATATTGATGCCTAGGAGTCGTGGAGGTTGGCAACGATCCACGAACACTACCCTGCTACCGTCGTCAATAGACAATTAGTCTTGATTGACCATGTATGATTTCAGAGATAATATGAGACATGCGCATCACTTCATGCACAATGCTCTATCATATTGGCATAACTTAGTGAGTGATGTAAGCATGTGGCATGTCCTTGCAAAAAGTGCCATCTCATGACATGTTAGCTGTATGGGTTCGTGTGACCCCTCTGTGAGTGACTTCTACTAGTGGCATCACTTGGGGAAAGATAACATCTTGGTGCGGATCTTGTGCATATCTTTGTTAATTATGGACATGGATGGCACCGCTGAACCTTTTTCGTAAAATATGCCAGGTGTTAACCATCTACTAAGAATAGTCGATTACTAGATATCAGTGGATTAGTGCATAAATCGGAGCATCTAGCAGCCAATGGCATCGAGTGGCATATATGAATACCAAAGAATATGCAAATGAGTGCTAAGGAAAACATTGTGAAGTCCACGATGATTGGGCGCTAGCGTTGGACTAGCGCCAAGGAGTTTTATAGTGATGGTGTTAGCCCAACGTTGTGCATGTACTGCTCAAGGCTTGACCTTGGAGATGCACAAGTATGAAGATGTGCAAGCTTGGAAATACATAAGTATAAAGATGCGCAATCCTGAAGATGCACCATCCTAGGGATGCGCAAGCCTGAAGATGCACAAGCATGGAGTTGCGCAAGCTTGGAAATGCACAAGCCTGCGGTGCTTGAAGTCAAGACTATGCAACGGTTCTCAAGGACAGGCTCGTGCAAAGGAGCGCTCGAGGACGCGGCTAGGAAATGATGCTTGAGGACAAGCTATGCAAGGAGTGTTTGAGGACCAGCTAGAGGAGGAGTGCTCGAAGATGCAGAGGCTTGGCAAAGAAACATTTATTGGCGCTTGGACTAGCCTAGCATTGTACACATGTGCACACATAAAAATTCTGGCATTAGGCTAGTCCCAGCACCGTGCATTGTCAATGCGCTAGCGTTAATCAGTTTCGGGCTCCTGGACTAACCCAACGTCGTGCTTACATTAGGTTTGGTGCTGGGACTAGCCTAACAATGCGCATATTAGGGTTTTGATGCATTCCTCTTTTTGCGCAAATATTGATTTTTTTTCCAACTGAGAAATTATTGCACTTGACATAAGTTCAAATTCTCTTCAGTTTGGTGGATATCCGTCTGAGTGCATGAAATTCATTCGAGAATAAAAGCTTATTCCGGATATATATATATATTATATGATCACTAGTACTTCCCTAAAATCCCAATAATTCGGAGGAAATTCAATACAGCTAAGTTAACGCATATATACATAGGACATCGAAAGTTCTTCCAGGTGAAGCTCTGATATTGTGTGTGTGTATATATTGGTAGAAAGGCTCTAGTCAGTATGGAGTTCCTATAACTATTAATATAATATATATTCTCAATTCTCTTGTGGAATGTGAAATAAAAATACATGCTCCATATTTCTGATACAGGACCAGAAACAAATTTGTAAATTCGATATTTGTGTTATAAGGTAGAGGCAATTTTACGATTTTCGTCTTTGTCAAAATCCACCATCTACACTAGTGATATATATGAACCCACAACTGGTGGATACTGAATAAAACAAAATAGAGACATTTTAAAGTAGTATGAAGAACCTCTTATCCATATATTTTTCCTTGTATTTTTTTTTTTAAATTTTCTTAAATTTTTTACTTTTTGTTAATTTTTTTAAAAAAAATTTCCTAAAAATTCTCAAAGTCGGCATGGTAAAATCTAGACTATCGTACCGTTCAAGACAGTCCGCATGAAAACGGATGAACACCATGTCGACTTTTGTTGACTTTTTTTCAGTCAGCATGGTTAGAAATTTTTGACTATACTGACTGTTGTAATTTTTCCCGAAAATTAAGGTTTATGAATTGCCACTAGTGTTAGTATAAAAAAAATAATTCATGCTTCACTATGTGCCGACCATGTCCAAAATTTTTGCATTGCTATCGACATGGTTGTTTTTTATTCCAATATCGATCGTAGACTTATAGTAGTAAATAAATATATTTTCTTAAAAAAAAATTGGGGCTACTTAAGTTAACATTGTCAATGTAATCAATACCGTGTCGATTGTTGTTGATGAAGGACACCAACAACTTTCGACATGGTATTCAACAAATACACAATATCGATTGTTATTAATTGTGTTCTTCAAGATAATTAATAATTGTTAATCAACATCATCAATTTTTCATGTCGATTATTGATGTGTTTCCAAAACGAAAAGGAAAATTGTGGTTGGCACAATAAAAATAATATAAAATTAGGTTTGAAATGAAAATAATGAAATATAAACATCACAAAAAAATTAAAAAAATAAAAATAATATGAAAGGATAACTTAGCATTCTTTTTATAGTTTTAGAACACTTTTTATCATGATACCCCAAATAGATTTAATATGAGTAACTTTAAAATAGGCATCACATATGTGTTTGGATAGTACAACCATAAGTATCAAATTTTTGTGGAAATAAATTTTCTAACATGGGGCCATTTTTGTTTTCCTCTAGTGATCTCACTATAAAGTTTGATCCAAAGTGTGGGCAGCAACATTTTCATGGAGCAACCGTATCTGTTATGGTCGAACTTTTAAACGCCATAATTGTTTGGCATTTGTGGCCCTTATTCGTTTTTGGCATTTTTTCTTTTTCTTTTTCTTTTTTCTTTTTGCAGAAAAAGTATCTAGCCAGATGTTGCTTTTATTTAGACGTGGAGATATTTTCGGCAAAGTGTCACCTGATTTTTCACGTTAACTACTACTACTTTTAACATATTTTTTCTTGTAAAGCAGCTATCAAATTCTTTTTTTTATGGTTGTACTCTAACAAGATTCACAATTCTAGTTTTGTATCATAATTACCCTTTTGAGCCTGCCTTGGCTAGAAAAGAGAGACTAAATTAACCAGACAACGATTCAAAGTTAAATTTTTCATAAAAAAGAAAAAAAGTTGTTTTCGGAGAGACTCGTAGGTTTGAAGGATACAGAACAATATGCATCAATCTAAAACTCAGAGAAAAAGTAGAAACAACAAAAGTTACCCCAATTTGATCGGTGAACAACTATTAGCAAAACAACCTTCAGACTGAAAACCAGCAACAAAAAATTAAAATGAACCAACAAGAGTTATTCTAAAATGCAGTTCTGGTTACTAACGAATCATCTGTCATCACAATGTGGTGAAACAATTGACTTGAATCTGTCCAAGTAATGGTACTGTAAGTACTCAGCTGATATAGATTCAAGCCAATTGTTCCACCACATTGTAGAAATTGTTTGACGTGTATGCTCTTATCCAACTACAAGTTCCACCACATTGTAGAAATTTCTACATAGCCTGTGTTCCTTCTAGCAAAAATTCTTTTAATCAGCATGAAAAGTCAGAATTTCTACATAGCCTGGGTGATCGTTCTAGCAAAAGTTCTTGGCGGACTAAACATTACTCACCGATTATAGTAACGCCAGCACTGAAAAAAATCTCCAAGGCAATAAGATAGAACTCAATCTGCAAGATATGATAGTCTTGATAAGCAGCAGTTCGTTCGTTTTTTTCTTTTTGTAGTTTAAATTTGTCTTTTTTTAGTTTATATTGGGTTTGAATAGATTTCAACTGAACTGATTTTATCATTTGTCTAGAAGCTTTCTGTTTTTTTTCCCTGAATATGAATACTGATGGTGATTTAGGGCGCTGACCGGATATCACAGGTGCAACCCATTGATCATACACATCCACTGAACCAATTCCCTCCAAGACAACATCTTTATCTTGAGTCTCTAACCACATTCCATTTTCAGTAGTTATTGTCTTTGGCTCAGGTAAAGAATCCCCATTCTGAGTAAGTGACTTCATATCGGGATTCTGCATCAGAAGGGACAATCAATACACTATCATATATACTGTGTGGTATATGATGTGAATCTGTATCATGTATTTGGAGCAAAGGGATAAACTTGTCATGTTTAAGATATTGTAGATCTTTTCTTTCCCAATTCAATATGCTTTTGGTGAGAAAATAAAATCACTTGGTATGGTGTATTTGAGGCTAATACTGTGATCTTGCAACGAGATTCGGGAAACCTACTCTACTGTATGAGGTTAGATCAATACCTTTATATCACTCACATTCATTTCCACATCTACAACTGGCTCGATAAAAAATTCAGGGACTCTCGAATACCATGCTGGATCTTCTTCCTGCATAAGAAAATATAGTCAGCTAGTTGAAGTTCTAGAATTTTCAATATCAGAAAATTCGCCATTGTTCAATTAGTATGCACCTCCAAAATTTTCACAAAAAGACGCATTGCTTCTGTAGTAGCCATGTTTCCTAGCCCGTGCCAGCTGTAGTAATAATCACGGTTTAGGAGATTACTTGAAGAGTAAGAATAAAAATGCAACTGGTAACCGCTCAACAGCTATTAGATGCAAAAGATCAAGAGAACTAATCCAGTGGTGAATTGGATGTATTCAATACTTTGCTATCATCTTCAATTCTGTTTCACACTATCCATGATGGTCATGAAATCTAACCAGTGATCTGTTTCAGGTGACCAATAACGCTACTATATTGGGATACATCATATAATTCAGTTTCATATATATGATTTAGGTTTGTTTTCAGAGAATGTATCACAAAAGTTACCCCAATCTGAACAGTGAACAACTACTAACAAAACTTCAGACTGAAAACCAGCAACAAAAGATTAAAATGAAGCAGCAAGAGTTATTCTAATTGCAGTCTGGTTACCCTCTTAACTAACGAATCATCTGTCATCACAATGTGGTGTAACAATTGACTTGAATCTGTCAAAGTAGTGGTCCTGTCAGTACTCCACTGATCAAAAGCTTGGACAAATTCGAGCCAATTGTTACACCACATTGTAAATATTGTTGACGTGTATGCTCTTACCCAAGTACAAGTTCTCTCCTCACTCATAAACTGCTGATCAGCTCGAAGGACACTTTTATTTTGCACCAGACCTCGAAAGTAATGTGTCCAGAAACCTACCTCTGGTGCTCCCTCGTTCTTTAAATGTATGAATGCCCCTTGGTCCGTACATTTGGCTCTCATCATGTTCAGTAACCCACGTTCTATTGTCGAGTCTGGATGGCCAGTACCAGAGCAGTTGAAGAGACGTTTAGTGATGAAATTACACTCTTCAAAATCCAGAAATCTCAGACTTAACAAAGATAGCTGATTTCCAGATTCAACTAACGAGATTTCTGCATTCCATGCATTCATAAGGGAACATGAATTTTCTTCAGGAATGATGAGCCGTAATCTAATTGAGACTCTTTTGATAGGATAGCGCTTCTGAAGCTCACGAATAACTCCCAAGGCCTGTGCATGTACATCAAACCATCACATAAATTAAAAGCAGATAGCAACCTATCGAACTTTCAGTAGGGAAAAAAAAATTAACCACCCACAATATATAGAAGATTTACTTTTAGAATAATAAAGAAATGAGTTGAGACTCCTGTCATAGGAAAGGGAATTTGGCTGCTTAATTAGTCACAGTTTACGCCCACCTTAGTTAGTCAAAGTGTACAAAAGAAAAGCAAGGTAGCAAAAGCTAGGCCTAAACTGTGAATAATTAAGCACAGAGATAACTGCGGAGGGAAGAAGTTTACATGTTAGCACACTCCCACATGTAGAAGCAGAAAAAGCTTATCCGCATACACTATGCACTAACATTTCAGAAAATTACTTTTCCAGATTAGGCTCCCCCGAGTATGATGACACGACGACTCCCATAAGAACCACTAACGACAAACCCACATTAGCTAAAATTCAGAATTCTAAGAGGTATAGTGAGTTTGAAATTTCTGTTATGTGCCGACTTTAAGGAATTGGGAGACGGATGCAGTAGCAAAATTCACAATGTGCCACTTAAACCTAAAAGGTTCAAATGGTTCATTTGGTTAATTTTGGACATGCAATTGTTTCTGGGTATCACAGTAGATTCGTAGAAGTAAACTTATTCTAGCAATTGGCAATTCAATTACAAGTCATAATCTTAAAAAAAAAAGGCTGTTCCAGAAGACTGAGGTTTGGAAACTAGAGGTACAATGAGACACCCGTTATGCCGCAAAAAAAAAGTTCACATATAGTTGCAGAAAGCACCCAGATGGTAACTAATGACAATGATGACAATGCAAATCCCCTATTGGCAACAAAAAAACCTGACCTGCCTAGGTGTTTACACATGATAAACTTGATACCAAAACAAATCGAGAACATGAAGTAGATGGTACATATCTGCATACTCGTAACATAATCAGAAGGTTTAGATTTCTGGTATAAATAAACACACATTAGCAACTGGCAATGAAATTAAAGCCCAATCATGTGATGCTGAAGAAAATTATTTCAAGCAAGTATTCGGACACCACAGATACACAATGCACAAGGAATACAAGTAAACAAATCTGGGTCAGCTGAAATAAAATCCACAATGTTGCAAAGAAAGCACCTTGGTTGCTCAACGAGGACCTCGTTGAGCCTAACCCCGAAAAATTAAGTGTGAAATATGGTGCAATATTTCATATGGCTACGGTTTCAGGTAGGGCTAGATAGTCCATCCTAGTATAAGAAAGTATAGCATCATCCAAATGGTAACCAAAGACAAGAACCCCAAATTTACAGAAATAATCAAACTTCTAAAAAATAAATACAAAAAGCTTCATAGTACCAATAAACTGGGAATACCTGCTTCGTTGGGCTGTTATGAAGATCAACAGCAAAGTGAAGCATAGGTTTCTCAATCATACTGATCGTATATGGACGCTTAGTTTCTGGATTAAACGTTTTGTGCATGATTATGGCTGCAATTTCCCGAAACTGCCTTCATAACTGAGATTCACTTTGAATCATTCCATTCTGCATAATCTGATAGCATCAAACAATTTTGGTACAGTAAGCAGATATCAGTATTTCCTCAATTCATTAAAGAAGATGGACACCATAGTCCTCCACTGGACATACACACTAGAAAAGAGTGCGATGATAGATGATTCAACTAACCTCTATTCAAATCTTTGATAAGTCATCTGTCTGAAATGCCGCAATCATATCTTTCGACTTGGCCGGAATTCTTTTTGAAGCATTAGAGTACACAATATCTGACTGCACTACTTCATCTATATCTTCCTCGCTGCAATGCATTTTAGCATGTTTTCTACACAAGCACCAGCACTAGATCAGATCTTACACATACTCAAGCACCATCATACGAAAGTTAAGCGATTAAGTGTACCATTATTCTCATATTTGCATTGATATTCCATTTTAGAAAACAGAAACTGACAGAGAAATCAAGGAATACAGTACCGCAAATAGAAAATTTACAAATATTGATTTCTTTCTGAATAAAAAGTGATAAGAACCTTCAACTCAGGAGACAATTGCTAAAAATGCTTTATTATAGATGTTCACCATGTGATTGCAAAACAAAACAAAAGGTAATACACTTTTTTTTTCCCTCCTTTCTCATTCATTACACTGTTTGGAAAAGTTCAAGCTGGATTTTTCAATTACCATCAGCTAATTTTTTCTATGACTGTTTTCACTTGTGTCACCCTTTTTCCCTCTTTGAGTCGCCTTAAATACAGGAGCACAGTGACTGGTGACTTTGTTGATATTCCTAAGCTAATCAAAATACATAGCAGGCTGTTTAGATATAGTCATACAACCTCCATCAAGAATTTCATTGCTGTTCTGAATAACGGCACTTGAATATTGGGTATATTTGTATTGTCCCCTCCTGCAGGAAAATTGTGAACAAAACATCATTAGACGAAACAAGATTAGCCCTAGTAGTAATTTCGTGCCAATGTTAACAGATATTCTGCGAAAAGATTTTTTCTTGCACCCTTTATTTCAAGAAATTTCTTAATATGGTCTATATTCATCAAAGTTACAACAATTTGTGGTCGAATATACATGGCTCATAGTCATACTCATAGTAAAATGGTATGGAATTTTAAATTCGATGACTTGATAAAAAATTTAAGACGTAAACTAAAACAAACAAATGAATGAAATATGTAGAGTTTTGAATGATATCAAATACTTAACACACCACCAGAAAAGTGTTTAGATCTTTTATCAGCACATGTAAGCAGCACAAACTCATCAAACCATATAAATCAATGAACTATCATAAAGGCAGGCATGTATTATAACATCGCATGTTATGAAGTAACCTAATCTATCCCTCGATTGTTAATTGATTGCTTCAGAAAATCATTTCAAGAAAAATCATAAAGAAAATAATGCATCATCCCCTTCGATTACAGAATAATGACGAATTTACTAGTTCCTTACAATTCATCAGCTATATTCAACTTACAATGAGATTCCAGAACTTGCAAGTTACATGCTAAACTTGTAAAAGCTGTGACCACTCTTTCTCATAGGTACAGATACAAAACCAAGTCAAAACCCATGTTGATGTTAGTGTTCATCTTATCTAATCATCTACCAATTACCATCTACCAAATTCAAAAAGTTACATCTGATTCTCAGACAGTCAAATGTATACAAAACTCACCACAGGTCACGAAATTTTGATTCTTCACGAGGTTTCTTGATAACCCTTAGCAATTTCTTCTTGCGTCACCAATCTGATCTTGAGGAGCTGGCTCCAACTCCAAGTCGTTGTTAATTATAAAATGGTGTTGGATGCTGCTGCAGAACCCAAGAATTAGACTTCTCATTGACAAATATGAAATCAGATTCTTCACAGGTTTTTTGTTCTACTTTTTGGTGGATTTCTTTCCGGACCCTGCATTTATGAAATCAGAACATGTCTTTCAAATCCACAAATATTTTTATTCTGCCCTAAGCCTTTTAAGTCTCCCAAATAAAAAGTAACCAAGAATATTAAACTTACATGAATTGCAGCAGAATCATTGGATAGTGAGAAAGCTTTTAACCAAATCACTGCCACTCTTGTTGCTATAAAAGAAAGAAAAAAAAAGAAGGGGAATTTCAGAAAAATCATTGGGACGAGAAAAAGACTGAAAAGAGAAACGATTTTTATTAAATCTAGAAAAAAAAAATTAAGAGGATTAATATATACTACTAACGTTTGAGAGGAGGAATCATTGCGCTATCTTGTTGTTCTTGTGGATGATTATCAACATCAGAAAACATCATCTGTTCTGGTGGTTTTTGGGACGGCGTGAAACGAAGGAGGAGAAGGAGAGACGGTAACGGAATGAGACTAGTAATAACCCTATCACGCAACCACTTACATTACATACAGCAAGCTGAGCACGGCAAACCGAAAAAAAATATTGTACACTTAATTTATGAAAATATCTTAGGAACTCAAATATTAACAATCTCACAAATCCATAATTAAATATGTATATATTTATAGTCTAACATATAAAATTAACGACTAAAATAACTTTTTAGATCTTTTATATATTTTAAAATTTTACGTACGACTAAATTAACTTTATTTATTTTATATTATTAATTAATTTATTTATTAAAATAAAAATTTATTTCTTTATTAACGACATTATTTGTGGGTGGATATTACTTTTATTAGGTCAATCAACTGAAATTGTTTGCATGAAATCCAGTTTGGTTATTTTTTCTCTCAATTTTTTTTTGAATCTCGGTCAATCAACTTCCTTGTGAGGAGAATAATTAAATATTTAATAATTGGTGTTGGACACAATTACGATCTTAATCTTTAGGAAGGTAACTGCCATATAATTAATTAATCATTAGTTTTCTTAATATTTTACTCTAATATACAATGGCTTAGAGCGTCCACAGTCATAAGCGGAGTATATACTAAAACCAATGATTAAATACCAAATATTTTTGGTTATAGTCCGTGAAAAATGCAGCGGTCGAAGAATATATCAAATAACATACGTTCGTTTAAATATCCGCCTGTTTAATTTCGTACATGGACGTTCGTCCAACTGTCCGCCTGCCATCAAACGTTCATCCAAATGTCCGCCTGCCAACAAACGTTCGCCTTTACATACGCTTGATTAGGGTTGTACATGGTAACGGTTTTCCGCTAAAACCGAACCGAACCGAACCGATTAGGATGAAACCGAACCGAACCGATTAGTAGTAGAACGGTTTTGGTAAAAAAAAAAAAACGACATTAACGGTTTCGGTTTTGGTTTGTGCTCAAAACCGAACCGAACTACCATGGAAAACCGGTTATCTAGTATGATTAGTATTTTTTTATTTTTTTTAAGTTTTTGGTGAAACTGAATGAAGATGTAATGTTTATGTTGTGTTTCAGAATGTTTATGAATTTTGAATGTGTATGAAATATAAATGTCGTAGGTAGGTTTAAAAATCTTTGAACTGTGATCTGTTTTTTTTTTATGATTTGAACTGTCAATTTCAGGAAACTAACATAATAGTCGGTTAACGGAAACCCACTGAAAAAACCAAAACCGGTTAAAACCGGCTAGAAACCTAAACGATGGTTAACGGTTCGGTAATGGTAAGATTTTTAGAAACCGACATTACCGGTTTCGGTTTTGGTTTGGCTCAAAACCAAATCGAAACCGGCCATGTACATCCCTACGCTTGATGCTCGACCAAATTTGGGTTTGTTCTGGATTTCAAACCAAATTTGATCCCAAACCCTAGAAAAACTCGACCACAACCAAATTTACTCGTCTCATTGTAATTGGTTTTGGACGGACGAAAAAGTAAATATGAGTTTAGTCCGACTTTTATTCGCGTGACTGTGTAAGCTCTTAAAAGTTGTTTGAGTATTTCATTAATGGGATATGACGACATTCAAGCAAAAGAGGAGCTTACTCCAATAGGATTTGAATACTTCTGACTTGGGAGCTTACATTAATAGATCATCTCCAAGGTTATCGAATTTTCACCTTATTCGAATGTGAAAGATCGAAGTTTCACACTGTAATATACATTTTAGTCATCATAATAGGTAGGCAGTAGCGTACATCCCCAAACTTTTTTGTAAAACGAAGTTTAATTTAAACAAAAAATGTTTAACCAATAAATTTACTTGATATTGATAGCAACTCCTACATATAAAAAGTTCATTTAAGTATGAAAATCAGTAACAACACTGAAAATTTAGTCTAACCTAACACTAACATTACATCTTGATTCTCTTTTCTCTCATCTTCACTGCCAAGTCCCTTTCTCTTCTAGGTCATGAAAGAAGACATGCTAACTTCCAAAATTCAGTCTATTTAGCATTGCATTTTCTACAAAAGGGACAACCAATAACACATATTAAGACGTCCTATAGTAGAATATAAGTAATATAATATATTATCCAGGTGACAAATGTTCTTTCCACGAACTATCAAAGGTGGAAAAATACATATTTCATAATAAAAATATATGAAAACTGTAATTTCTAGGGTAGAAAAATAATAAAAAGTCGTTTGGTATCTGTTTTCTTTCCCATACGTAAACCAAAGCTTGCTAAAGAAGATTAAAAAGTAAGAGAAAGTTAACCTTATAATCACTAATCTAAGACGCATGCGCGATGCGCCTGCCGCTCTTCCTTCTCAACCTAAATAACAATCGGCCCATGACCAACCTCTTCCTGCTCAACCTAAATGACAGTCAGTCCATAAGCCAACCAACAAACACTCGACCAAAACTTCTATTGTCAATCATATAAAGTATAGTTGGACATCGTGTTGATTATATAATTTCATTCATATATAGCTCTTGTTTACAAAGGTTGGGAGTGCATTCAGGGTAAATTTCCGAGAGGTACAACTATAACATGCTCAAGGTCGAGACTTTGTAAAATTGGGTCAAAATCTACCTACTCAAAAGGATGTAGCATATCTGTATGCAAAGTTATAATTATTTATATAGAAGCAGAGACATCTTTCCACTTGCTAGTTCTCGTACCAACTGTTTTCATCATACTATCACCGTTTACTTTCGTGATTGTGGCATACACGGCTTCCACAACAACCTGCAGGTCCTGTACCACCTTTCATATCAACTTTTATTCAGGTTTCAGTTGTGTAACAATTCAGATGCAGTTGCAACGACACGTTTACCTTCTCCATATATATCAACTCACTGCTACCGATCAATTTTCCAGCCCAAAAGATTATCAAGTTCATTCCTCACAACTCTCCAAGCCATGCAAAACTGAGTTGCGATCATGTTGTAATACCAACTCGAAGTTATGAGCAAAGAAGAGAATGTGGGCATTAAGATTAAGAATTCGGTATGCAACTAAAAATTTATCCACAAATTGAATACATAATAACCTCTTGTAAAAAATGCACTGAAATAAGAAGACCAAATAATTCGCCAACGAACATAAAATTACACACACAACCAAAAAAAATCAACAACAATTACTCCACAACCTGTGATAATAGTAGAACATACATCAACCAATAACCAAAATTTCAACCTATAACTTTGTACCTTGATTTTTGTTGTGACTGTTTTAATACTGTAATAGAGTGGCTTATGGGCAGAGCACTTAAAAGGAGATATAGTGCCACCACACATTTTTATGTTGAGGAGAACAAAATGATAAGTTATACCATTTTTCAGTGGCTTATGGCTCTTTGATTATTTAACTGCCTAACCGAAACTAATGCTTTGACTTAATATTTAGCTGCAGACTCTAGCTAGGTTCCCAATGCCTAAATTTGCTCATGTTTATCTAAACCTTGCTCCTGACGGAAGTAAATTGTCAAAACGCCATGGACCAACTTCAGTAAGTCAGGTATCAATATACAGTTATCTCAAAGCATTTCATTAGCCATCAACCTTTATGATTTTCTGATTTTGCTACTGAGTCTATTTGGTCAGTGGCATTTCAGAGAGATGTGCTATCCGCCATATGGAACCCATCTTTTACACATCGTATAAGCATGTTCTAAAACAGGATAATTATAAATAAATATGAAGATTAATGGTTTGGGATCAACCAAACAAATAAATTTTTTATCGATGGACATAATGTCATAAGCTATCAAGCAAAACACTGTCTCAAAAGTATATAGGTGAACTATGTAATAGTTTGTAGTATAGATGCATGTTATTGAGTTTAGTTTCTGGTAATATATGTACTTTATGTGCCATATTTCTTTGAGAAACCATGAACACTTACAAATTGGATATAAAATCTAAAACAGAAGTATCAAAGACTTTAATTTTAAAACAGTAAACAGACCCGCTTAGAGTCTATGATACGGGTTTCTCCCAAGGACAAAAGTTTCTACTTATAACAAATGATCATCGTAGAACACATTCGTCCCATTTTAGCAATCAACTAATCAATTGTTAGAATCGGTTTAATCTAGAAACACAATCGTAACCACTAAAGTCAAGTTATCCCATATAAAGATCTAAAATAAAACAAATGGACATTTCCTAACTGGCATAATAAATACTTTAAACATAAAGATTAGTACATCAGAAATGGCACAATGTTACAATTGGGGTCTGCGTCAGTTCAAATTCAAGTCTCTGATTGTATTTTAGTTCTTACTAATCCTAAATATAACTTCAAACTAATGGTTAGCTTTAGAGTTACCTCTAGAGTTCCTATAGTTTCCAAGTGTATATAATAATTAACATGAATATCTCACTGATCAAAAAACATGACTATCTCATATCGGTAAGAACATTTGTAAGTTTCCAGGAATCATAAAACCCCAAGCTCATCAATCCGACAAATTATGTCATTACTAATCCCAACTGTGCACAATAGTGTTTACTCCTTGACATATAACACACATAGAGACTGGCCATGGCAAAAGACTATCATTCATGCTGATTCACAGTGAGAATAATGTAGCACTTTCACCTGAATCATCTTTAAAGCCAAACTATCAAAAGTGAACAATCACTTTTTAATCAAAATCCCTATCTAACACATTGAGATATCCTAAAAAAACACACACTAAAACTTCCAATCTAATATAACAGTAGCATTATTTTCTAAGAAAAAAAAAAAAAACATAATCAAAAATTTTAAATTCAAAAGGACAAACCTTCACTGCAGGGTCAAATACATAGTGTGAAAATTGTTTTTTGATACGTTTCTACTTTCGTCTGACATTTATCTAAAGCATAAGTTGTTATTAATTCTAAATTACCAGCACCTAAAGCAGACCCACATCGACCCTAATGAACTGTATTAGAAAGCTCAGTTCCTTACCTCAATTAAATTCGTGGAGCCCTAAGTGAAAATTGGTTGGAGAAACTGAAATTTCGAAGCAATAAAATCAATCTTATGCCCCATCAGTTCTGTTAATTTCTCTTTCACATCTTCATTCTCTTCTTCCTCTAAAAAATTCCCAATTCCCCAAAATAAAAAAACCATAGCAAGAACTGATTAGGGCTAGAACTACAAGAAAGAAACAAAATCAACTACAAACAATTACTTTCATAGATCAAATGATTAGGGCCAGAACTGAAAACCTAAAATTGTCGATGATCGATTTTTGGATGAAGATAGATTTTGGATGGAGATCGAGTTGTTAGTTCAGTCGAGAAAAGGGAAAAGAAAAAAAAAACGGATTATAGATTTTATTAGTCCACGTTTTACTAATTTAACCTTCAAATATTTCCATTATTATGAAAACACAGACGAAAAATAAAAAACACGGAGGGGCAATTTAGATATTTCTGTGCCATGGTTGGAATCCGTACAACGGTCGAAAAGGGCTCTTTTCTTTATATTAGTAAGATGAGGAAGCTTGCTAAAATGGACTCAATGCAAAAGCTTCCAACTGTTTTGAAGTAAGCTTCCATGTCAAGGAAAAGGTCATGCAGGCTTCAAAAATTTACATAAACAGCCTTGTAATATCTATAAAGGAGACAAACAACCAAAGATATTAATATGTTCACATGGAAAATATTATTTTTCACGAATATAAAAGGAGATTTCTGCGTCTTTCACCATAATAATATGTGAAAACATAATTTAGCACATCACTAAACAGTGATATCTACATCTATCACGTAAAAATGTGAATTCATCTTCCGAAATGGATTCACTAGTAACAACCTCTATATCACGAATTATTTCCATCCATATTTGCCACAAATTAATTATGGTTATTAACATGATATTAAGAAAAGAAAAAATTGGCTAAGTACAACAAATTTCCCTAAAATTTTATCTATTGATTTAGTTACTATAAAAAGCAAAAATTCCTGATGATTCAATCTGCACATACATAGTACCTAGTTGAAATTTTTTTTACATAATTACTGACCCCATATTAAATTACTTTCATTTTTGATATTGAATACTCTTTTAACTCCTTCAATCTCATACAAATACAAGCATCAACAAGTACATCAAATGCACTACTGCCCAAATCAAAAGAATCACTTTCTTTATATTCTAAAACAAAAAGTATCACACAGATAACAACGTCATGAATTGTTGGTTTTATCAAAACTATACCATCGGGACTTATGGTGATAAATGGATTCACACTAAATCACCTGATTACCAAATCAAGTGATAACATCGTCATCTAGTTGATAAATCTTTAAAAAAAAATATGATTTTTTTAACTACAAGAATATCAATAATACGATCCTCATGAAAACTGACCTTATCCCCCAAAAAAATCAGCATGCAAGATTATTTGATTTTTGTAACAGTCTTTTTCAAAAGATCAAAAGTTAAAAAATGGAGAGTGATACGTTTTTTTTTCTTCTTTTAAACATGGGGTTTTTGTTGGATGATGTGATAATGAGTTTTTGCTTTTAAAATGAAAATCAAAATGACGTGATAAAAGAAATTTTAAGTGGGAAAGATTTGACTAAATATACTAAAAATATTTGACGGAGAAATTTACTGGATATAATTGACCGAAACGCTAATTATGGGATTAACATTGATTTGGGGATATTTTAACTTTTCAATCTATTTTTGTTTTTGGATATAACTGACCGAAAATGTTAATTATGGGATTAACATTGATTTGGGAATATTTTGACTTTTTAATCTATTTTTGTTTAAAAACAAAAAAATCTAAAATTATTTTCCTAAAAGTCATTCACATAATCTAATATCATTAAATAAATTATGGGTTATACATATCTAGAATCTTAATTGTGGGTTTTTAAAACATAGAAAAACTAAAACGAGCTGCACATATTTTTCCCTACTTTATTTACATCATCAGTGTGTATAAATTGTTACACTTTATTTACATAGCTAGTGTGTAAAAATGTGAACCATCTATTTGATTTGGACTATTTTATAAAGTGGCCAACTTTTTGAACTATAATTAAGAAAATAGCCATTTTTTTGGGCCATTAAAATAGTTAAGTTCGACCTTTTCCATCCCATATTTTTTCCAAAAAACCGGTAACGGCAGTTAAATCCATAGTCGGTTATCATATTTAGTAAAAGACATATAAACCCCTCAATCAGCTGAGAAGAAGAGTTTGTATCATGAATAGTTTTGGAATTGATAGTTTAATCACTAACACATCAGAAATTCTAAGATCTCCTGGTTTACTAGGTTTCTTAAGAACAATCCCAAATCATCAAGAACAGTAGCCACAATTACAATAAAACCCAGAATCCAAATCATCAGGAACAATCAAATTAACTTATTTCTTATAAAATATTGAGAAAAATTAACTTTGGAGAAAATGATGTACCACCCTAAGTTTAAACAATGATTTTCATATAAGGATAACATTTATTTCGAGTGAATATGTTGTTCAAACTGGTTATGAAAGAAATACTAACTTCACAGCTTGTTTCAAACTCAAATACTAACCAAAATTAATGAGTAACTCTCACCTAATCTTCAATTCCTTCTCGACTGATAATAACTCTCTTAATCCTTGGCAATCACCCACAAGAATTATGGCTCGTGATTGCAAAAAGCTAAATAGAACTGGTCGGGGACTTCTATCGGGCAGTTGATGTGCACTCTAATGGTTCCTATTCTCCAAGGTGTTGTTGCCCTTTTTTATTAGCTCAATCATCTTATAAATACCTTCAAATTCTAGTCAGATGATAACCTATGTTTCCTGATTCAATTCAAACTCTAAAAACTCACCAATTTCTCACCGTTTAGCTGAATTGAACGACAGCAGTTCAGGAAGCTTCCCTACTTTCCTGTTGCCAATTCTGTCCATGGAAGATTTTGTACTTCAAATCGAACCAAAACGCCACTTCTAATTCATTACAGATTCTAAAATTACTTCATCATTTCCTATGTTCATCAATCTAATCGACGGAAGTAATTCAAGTCTTTAATAAAAACGAATTGTTTTCACGGTTGGCTTCTCCGCAAGACATAACCCAAAGTTCTCATTAAATGAATTCAAAAATACCTAATTCATATCAATTTGCACCATTTCATAAATTTCTTACCATGAGATTAATTTATGAAGATCATATATTGAAATTGTAAGAAAAGTCGAGAAATAAAAACCTTAAAGTAAAAAAATTAAAACCCTAGAATTTGGGCGGAAGAAAATATCAAAGATAGTGATGATTACCATGAGAAAAATCATTTATTGAAAAAGAGAATTTTGATTGTAGAGATGATGATGAGATTGAATATTTTAGAGAACATTTATTCCTCTCAAATCCATAGAAGACGAAGTACTTGAGAGAAACAGAAACAAGAAGTAGCAGAAACGAAATGAAATGAACTTAGAATGGTGTATAGATAGGGTAGTGAGGATATTTGGGTAATTTAAATAACTTAATCAACGTGATTGACCAGTCTGGTGGGCCCGTGATAAATGTTTAATTTACATGTTTCTAGTGTTAAATCCATATTTGTTTTAGCCATAACTTTTGCATATTACTTTTTACTACTCTTTTTTTCTATCTTATGTGTCACATTAGGTGAATCATCCAAAAAGAAGTCACTAAGGGTTAGAATGAACAAGGAAGTAAAGCATTACAAGTAAAGAAAGGGACAAAGACCAGTCGAACTCGTCCAAAATTGAGATTTCTTAAGACCATCATGAAGAGAATTTAAATACAAAGAGAACACAAAAAGAATCAGGTCATTCCGACATCGGACGAAGAAATTATGAGCAAAACAAGATAATATTGAAGATTTGGTTCACATACCGTAGAAGTTTGCAAACCGGGTTTGCAAACTGTACCATTCTGAATTTATAAACCTAAATTCACAAATCTCAAAGCGTTCGATCGACTTACACCTTTTAAGCGTACCTCAAGGCGGCTCAATTGGATAGAATCCGGTGACTAAGAGTATATGTTATTCGGTGATACAAAGAGTTTTGGGGAAGCTAAGTGTACCTGCTATTCTATGGTTGGTGATGAATTGTTCTAACGAAAGATACATAAGTATACTAATTCAGTCAACGTTTGGTAACGGCGAAGGATTCCCTAATTATCTCTTTCTTTTATTGTCTTTTTATTTAGTTAATTAATCTACAATCTAAATTACATCTCAATTACACAGTTCTCTGTAGGAACGATCCTTACTACCGCTATATTACTAGTTAATTAGTGGGAAATATCTTGAGTAATTTGTTGCACAAAAGACAAGCATCAAATTTTGGCGTCGCTGCCGGGAAACAGTAATTAATTAATTTGTTATTTGTTGTAGCTCGTTTTAATAGTTTAGAATATTTTCACGTTTTTCTTTAGTGTTTTCATATTTTTAGGTTTTCATGGTGTTAACAACTAGTTGAAGGTGTTATCTGCTCATCAAAAGCGGGAGATAAATTCTGAGAACAGGTTGTAAGTATCACTTTTTTTTTATTCTTTTTTTTTTTAGGTTTTAGTAGATTTTTCGTTTTTCTTGTGAGTTGTCATGTTTCCTTACAGAAATAACATGTATGGTGCACAAGATCAAACATATAATGGTGTTAATCAATATCGTTTCCAATCTCAGTCTTATGAGAACTACCAACCATACCAGGGGTATAATCAAAACCAATCTTGATCAATATCCAACGGAACCTCATGGTTATTCTCATACATACCAACAACCTTACAGCGGATAGTTATGATACTAATCATGTTTCTTCTAGTTTGGCAGATGTACTTCAGCAATGCATAAATAATGTCTCAAGGTTACTCGATAGTTCGCAAGGCATAGAGAAAATTGCATCAACCGAACCTAACTATAATATTCTCGACCCAATTTCCGATCGTATTGATGATCATTCACCCATTCAAAGAGAAGAGATTTGTACAAGAGATATTAAAGTAAGTGAAGGGATAAGATATCCTAACTTAGAAGCAAGCATTATCTAAATATTTGAACAGTCTGAGCAACGGAATCAAAAGATGCAGGATACACTCCAACATCTTCAAAGGACTATGGATAGTTTAAGGACTCGCATTGATCGACTTGTTGAAAAAAGGAATGAGGAAGAAGTTCGGTCTCAAAGCCAAACCCATTCTGAAATTCCTATGGGCAAGAACGAAATATTTGATTTATGATGATGGTTCCGAAGATGAGCAATTAACCTTTCAAAATTCCTTGTAACAATGATGAAGTTATTCCAATTTCGGATCATAATAACGATCATTCACCTATTCAAAAGGAAGCGATTGGGTATAACCTATCCATTGTTATAAATGGTGTAACGTATTTAAACAAAGATTTTAAATTTGCACCGAGGAAATTTTCTTGAAGAGGACCCTGATTCCGATGACGAGAGTAATAAAGAGATGGTGATTGAGAATGAAACCAAATTGATTGATTTCGTGGAAGACCCAATTGATCTTTCCAGAGATTATAATGATTCTGAGATTTCGTTGAAGCAGAAACTGATGAAAAATGGTTTATAAAGAGTTTGATAGAGGACCACGATATACATTAGTTAAATAATTCATTGGATTTCTTTAAGAATGATGAGGATCCCGTAATACAAGAAATCGTAAAAGGTTTGTCTAATTCTTTGCATAACTCCATATCTTTTGATCTTCCCCCAATCGAAATAGTTCCCCCAAAGGTTGTTCACCCGATTTTTAATGAGCTACTTCACTTAGGGTTGGGTATATGTGCTACAAAAGTTTTTAATAATTATTTTACTTCTAATTATCCACCACTAGATGTGTTTCATTCTAACATTGTGCAGGTTCACCGAGAGAAACTCGAAGAAGTTCCCGCATTCTATGTTCTTTATACACTTCTGAGTGTAGAAAAGACTAAGTGTGGGGGAACCTTCCACAAAATAAAAATTTTATTATTATTATCTTATGCTAATCATTAGTGAAGTTGTTATTAGAATTGCAGATTGTTATCTAGGTGGATCCCCAGATTTTCAGATTGATGGTTTACGGGCGATAACCAGAAGGTCAGGTTGGGGATGTTAAACTAAGCGTTGAATGAGAGGCAACCCATTGACTTCGTATTTCTATGTTTTTCTTTAAATTTTTAGTTTTTCATATCATATTAAGATTTCCCATCTTGATTTTACATTGGAGGAGTCAATTACATTGAGGACCATGTAAAGTTTAAGTGTGGGGAAATATTTAGCATATAAAGTCTTAGTATTCACTTTTGTAGGTAAATTTTAACTTTTTGTATATATTTGCATGAAAACCTCCAAATTTTAGATATTTTAGAGTCACTTTGTATAATTCTAGCTAAGTTTACATACGGAGTTCTTACCGAAATAACTAAACTTAGAAGTATTAGAGAACTACATTCGGAGTTCTTAGTTGTTGAGAAGAACGAGCTGACAAAAAGGGACTTAAACCGCCAGTTACAGTATTAAAGAAGCTGATCATTCAATACCCATGAGTGAGGCACCAAACTTTCAATTGTTCGTTTAGAGTGTTTCATCTGCGCAAACTCCGGGTAGAATGATGAGCTACCCAACCTCGTACCAATTTCAATACTACTTTTTGATCTTTTGAGTGCTAATTATATCAATTATGAGGATGTTATTAAAATTGCTAACTCTATCTTGTAGTCCTGTTTGCAGTTAACATCATTCTATCAACAGAGCATCAATAGAAACACATCATCAACAAGCGGAGCGATATCAAAATCATGAAGAAATTTGAATACAATCAAGGTTTACAGGCAACAGTACAAGAAGAGCTAATTTCATATTCAAATAAAGCAATAAGACAATGAGCAGAATTCTATATCATGTTGAAGACTTAAGTACAAGAGCCAAAGAAATCAAAAGATGAGAGTTAGTAAAGTTTACGATATCGAGACAATACAAGTTGTGAAGAATAAAGTGGTAAAGTCCTTATCCCACGACCATAGTAGTTTCATTTTATTTTTCAGTTTGTATTTTATTTTGAAGTTTTTTTTTTTTAAAAAAAAAAATAGAAAAGAAAAAAATATTTGATATTGCTTTAGTATATATTTGTTTTGTATTCATTCAATAAGGCATGGAGAAGAAGAAATTTATAAAAAAGTTTTAAACAACAAGAAATTGAGGAAAAGAGTAGTTACAATTGTCAAAGTTCTACGAAATTCAAGAGTTCATCATCAACATTTGAAGACCGAAGACCAAAGACGGTTCTATTTGCTGTGAGAGTGGTGTTGATTGTAGACCGGGTGAAAAGGTAAGTAAGCGTTTCCATCCTTTCATAGTGGTGGATTTCCTTTCTTAGAGGTGACTAGAAAAAAAAAGGTTCTTTTTAGTCCCACGTTTCTATGGGATAATTTTCATATAATTAGGAAGGTTATTTTTCCTTCCCACCATTCAACGTGTACAAGATTTCTATCTTCATTCCTACCTGCACACATGAGAACCATAAAGTGCGTATTTTGAGTGCAAATTCATAAAACCCTATTGGTGAGGCAGAAGTCGAAACACTCGATCACTCTCGAACCTAGATTCTTGCATATGGTGGTTTTCTCCTAACTCAAGAGTTAAGCATGAGAATAATGTTCTTTGGCATTTATAACTTCTTATTATTAGTTTGCAGAAACTTTATGTCCTCATAGCTCTTTGGATGCTTGTGACTTTGAAGTTGGAGTAAGTTTTGTGGGTATACCTCTTGTAAACCCTCACGAGACTATAACCTGTCCACTAGGGACACCTAGGGGTTTAAAGGCTTGTTACACATGCTAAGTGTAACCGTGTCCTCGACGAAATGGAGTTGTTATATTTTATTTTAGTTTAGGTTAGTTTAGATAGTAGTTTGCTCGAGGACTAACAAAAGGTAAGTGTGGGGGGATTTGATAAGTGCTTAATTCACATGTTTCTAGTGTCAAATCCATACTTGTTTTAGCTATAGTTCTTTCATATTATTTTTTATTACTCTTGTTTTCTATCATATGTATTATATTAAGTGAATCATCCAAAAAGGAGTTACAAAGTGCTAGAATGAGCAAGGAAATAAAGCATTATAAGTGAAAAAGGACCAAATACCATGTGGAACTCGTCCAAAATCAATATTTCTTAATATCATCTTGAAGAGAATTGAAATACGAAGAGAACGCAAAAAGAATGAGGTCATTCCGACATCGGACGAAGAAATTATGAGCAAAACAAGATAATATTGAAGATTTAGTTCACATATCGTAGAAGTTTGCAAACCGAGTTTGCAAACTGCACCATTCTGAATTTGTAAATTTAGCACGCGTTTTGGACTTCAAAATCAAGGAAAACACGGTTCTGAAAGGATTCTAAACCCTAGAAAGAGAGGAAACTTGAGGACCAAGCATTGAAGGCTATAAAAGAAGACTTCTAAGGCTCAAACAAGACATCCTTAATTTTAAGTAACCTCATATATTGTTCCTCTCATATCAGAACTTTCTACATCAAAAACCTAGGGTTTACCCCTTTAGGGGGGAACCACCATTCTTCTCCATCTTCTTTTTCTTTGTAGTATGAGTAGCTAATTCTTTTGTTGATTAAGGATGAATTCAATGTTCTAAACATGAAGCTTTATTAGTTAATACAAGTTTTTTTGAAGTTATTATCATCATCGTTTGTTTTCATTATATCTAGGGTTTATTATTGATTTCTTAGAGTATTTGGAGTGCACGCTAGATTAATCTATTGATCATTCTATTGTTAGTAAAGAGTTGAGCGATCCGTTATTGTCGATCATCTCCTACACAAGTAAAGAAGTGAGACATTGCAGATGGATTTTATGGAGCAATCGTGTGTGAAGACAACACTAGCAAGTGGACCGAGCGTACTGATTCTAACTACTAGAATCAAACCTAAATTCAAAAATATTAAAACATTCGATCGAGTTACACCTTGTAAGCGTACCTCAAGTCGGCTCAGTTAGATAGGATCCGGTGGCTAAGCATATATGTTATCCGGTGATATTAGGAGTTTTGGGGATAGCTAAGCATACCTGTTATTCTATGGTTGGTGATGAATAGTTCTAACGAAAGATAGATAAGTATACTAATTCAGTCAACGTTTGGTAACAGGCGAAGGACTCCCTAATCATCTCTTCTTTTTATTGTATTTTTATTTAGTTAATTAATCTACAAAACCTCCTTTTTAGTATTTATTCTTGTTTTACTAATCTAAATGACATCTTAATTACACAACTCTATGTGGGAATGATCCTTACTACCGTTATATTACTAGTTAATTAGTGGAAAATATCTTGAGTAATTTGTTGCACTTACGACACGGATCAGCCCAGATAAAAAACTAACAGAAAGACCATTTTATATAACAGCTCGAAAAAATGGGAGGTTTATTAATTAGGTGTTCAAAATTCAGTCATCACTTTCTTAATTTTCTCTTTGATTTTCAGACGTTTCTAATTTGATGGGTACGATGTTGCAGCTTCTTTTGTTTAATTTGGTTTTAAGATCTTTTCTTGGTTGTAATATTGATGAATTTCATTTGTTGTACTTTTGAGAGACCAAGATTAATAAAAAAGACTACCTCCCTCCCAGGAAAAACGATATTTTCAATTTATTTTATTTTTTTCCTAAAAATAGGTCAAATTGAAACATTGAAAATATAACTTGTCATGGGACGGGGGGGAATATAAGGAATGAAGGCATGAGTGTTTTCTCATTTGAATTTTAGGACTTTTTGTCATCATTTCTAATGCACAATGGCCACTATCCTTGTCTCTCAAGAACCGAATATGGATATATTTTGTTCATATCCCAAGCAACATCTAGAAAATTAAACTAGTAATAAATAAGTGTATATATCTGAATAGGAATATTATATATCTAATTTGAGAACTATTTTAAGGCATTGTGGTTAAAAGTTGAGATAAATCTTGAATTCTAGAGCTTCTGGCCCCAAACCGATAGAATTCGAAGGTCTATATTCTTTTTTGGCAATTTTAGATGCACATCAAACACCTAGGGTGGTGACTACCCGTAACTAATAACAGAACCCTAATATTCTTTTCATGCCATAATCATCTACCGCTTTTTTTTCTCCCTATTCTTCTTCTCTATCTTAATTGCATCTTCAGTAGTTTATTTTTCGTTTCGATATCCTTTTTTTGGTTACTTTATCTTATTCATTAAGAGGTTGGTGTTTTCACATTAAGAGTGAACGAGTCGAGGGATTTGCGAAAATCTTATTCTTTTTCCTTCTTGGGACTACTCCATAACCCTATATATTTGGTTTATAAAATTCTTATTTTTCTTATTTTATCCATAACTTGAATTCTTCCTCCAAAAACAAAAGAACAAGTAGATAATGATGAGAGTGAACGAGTCGAAAGATTATAAGAAAAAAATTTAATAGAACTTTGGATTGTCCGGGGTTGATGATGATTTGAAAGCGAGAGGAAAAGTGTAGGTAGCTATTATGACCATTGAAACATAGGATAAAGGTTGAAACTAGTTGTAGATAAAGAGAGTAAATAGCGCTACCGCTATCTTCTTCTTTTTTTTTTTTTTTCCTGTTTCAATTTTTTTATTTATTAATTTTTTTTCTTGATTTTAGTTTAGTTTTTAATGTTATTGAATGTTAATTGAGATATTTTATTTTGACTTATATCTGAATATCAAAAGCCTAATGAATATGGTAATGATGAATTAATTACTCACTTGGCATGAAACAAATATTCCTTGGGGATCAGAAAGTAATAAAACTTTGTCTCCCGCTTATTCTCTTCTCAGGTATTTTTTTCTTGATGCCCTAGATTTTATTTATTTGATTCTGTGAAAATTTATTGTAATTTTTAAAGCGGCTAATCTGATATCTTACCAAGCTTGATTGATCGACTAATCCAACAGTTTTGAACTCTATGGGAAGATGATAAAAAGGGTGTTGTTCATATGAAGATATAATCTTCACTATAAAAAAAGAAGCAGTAGATAGGATTATGCAGGTATAATCTCGTGTGCTGTAAAAAAATGTTTTCTATTATAGATGACTTGAAGCTCTCTTTTCATAATTAAGTTGTTTAGGTTGCTCTCTTCTTTTGGCTTTTCCGATATTTATAGATTCAACAATTTAGATATAAACTGGACACGCCATTAAGTAGGTTGAGGAGAGCTCTAAAGAAAAAGACATACTACAGAGCAGTAAAGGTATTCCGATTATTCTTTTTTATATGGTGGCATCGAGAAGCTAGCAAAATTTCCTTTTCAAGGTAAGGTCGTATTTGAAGAATGAACTGCACTGTACAGTGCTGAACCAGACCAAAACAAATCTACTACTCTGTTAGTAAATTGTTATACGAAGAAACTGAGATGGTCTTTTTCAGTTTAACTGCATTTTGTCTTGACTATTTTTCTTTTGTTTGAGATGTTGTCGTCGGAATTTTCACAGTAATCATCATGATTTTCTTCTTATCTACTCAAAAGTTTTCAATTGGTTTATAAGATAACTGAGAAGTGTGTATTTTACTAATTTGTAAGGAAGAAACAAATATGGGTTTTGTTGAGCAGATTCCGATGAAGACTACTATGGCAGACTAGAGTTGATTTTGGGTGTACATTGATGTAGTTTTAAAAGTGGTAAATAAAGTGTTCGATTCTCGAACTTGTGAAGGTAATGATTCTAGAAAATAATGGATTTAATCCAATTAAATAAAAATCAGGAAAATAAACTAGAGATGATTTTTAGAAAATATGGAGAAAACCAGGAATCCAGATTCAGTTATTTCTAACGATTTATGTGATTAATCGTGCAATTCTTTTAAATAAATTAAGCTCAAATATTGCCAAAATAGGTTTTTATGCAAACAAGTAGAGGTAAATCACAAGCATGGGACATCAGAGGTTGTCAACCCAGCATGACCCATCAAACAAAAACACCACTACTGAATGAAAACCGTCTTTCTATTTCGAAACTATGCAATTTTAACAAGTAAAGAATTGTAAATAATTAATTAAAAATAGACTTACCACATAAAATTGAGAGAAAAACCTCCTCCATCATCCCAGTAAATATACTTAGCTCATGGTGGAGAAAACTTGCTCAAAATATCTCTTCATTGCTCAAAATATCAATAACAAGGTTGAATAATGGTGTAACAGCTGATTTGATACGCGTATATACGTTACAGAAGATGGTTCAGCTGTTACAGAAAAGTCTAAGCAACAAAGGAAACGAAACAATAGGCAACAGAACAGTTTGAATTAGCAACAGATGTAGACGTTGCTGAGTCGTCTTCTCCGATGATGGCTGGATGAAGAACACGCCGGCCGGTGCAGTAGCAGGTGATCGGCGGTGACGGAAGTTGGCCGGAACTTCTCTGAATTACTCTCTGAGGCTGCGTGATGATTTTTCTTCGCTTCTCTTGGTTTATATAGGGTCTACATACCCTAGATAGAGTTCTAAACCTAATAGAACTCTCTCACATCACTCCCAAATCCCATTCCAACTCGAAACAGGAATCCGGCCAAATACATGATTTCTGAGCTGATTCTTCGGGATTTTTTTGATGTTTTTCGATTGTTATAACTTGTATGGGATTCTTCTTGCGATTGGGTCACAAAAAATCCATGAAATCACATCCAATTTCTTTTCCTGTTTGAAACAGGAAATCCCGATGAGTTGGATCGGCGACTCGGAGTTAACTCGCTGACTCGCTGGGTTGACTCGCTGGGTTGACTCAGCTGATCCTAGGGTGTCCCTTATCCATTCTTGGGGTGCCAATAACACTTGTCCTTGGGTTCCTTTATCACTTTTTGAGCCAATTTTTCCACAAATCTTTATTCTTCTACTGTACCTACAAAAGCATAAAAACACGTAATATTTGCAAAATCGAATACTAATTTAATAGAAACTAAGGTGCAATTTAGACACTAAAATGTGTCTATCATACATCTCCCTGTAAACCTTCATGAGACACAACTTGTCCACTAGTGTCGCCTACTGATTTAAAGGCTTGTCGCATATGTTAAGTGTAACCATGATTTCTACTAAAGTGAGTTAGGGTTTACAATTAGAATAGTTTGGTTGCTTAAGTTTTTTTTTTCTTCAGTTTACTATCATAACATATCCTGAATTAATTAATAAAACATCATTAAAAACCACATTACCTCATATTTTTGCAAGCATCTTGTTACTTCTTTCAATCTCATTATAATGTTTTTACAGGCGTCTCGTCACTTCTTTCAATCTCATTATATAATTTTTCTCGTCACTTCTCGGCCAACCATAGAAACCCAATTCTCCTAAATTTCTTCCCCATCTACGATAATATAAACTCATCTTTTGTCATAATTATTTTTTTAAAAAAAAATTATTTCTAAATTTATGGTGGTTAGGAAGCCATCATTGGTTCTTGGTAACTATTACGATAGAGTTTAATATCGCAAGACTTTTAGTAAATAGGAACAAACTTTAAGGACTAGGTGATCAAAATTTGCAGATACGTTAAGGAATCCGAACCAAAAAAATAATTCTCGTTGTTAAAAAAGGGTGTTCAAAATAAAAACAACAGTAAGAGAGTATGTCGAACTGAAAAAAGTTATTTATTGAAGCAGCCCCCTAACATGATAGAAAAAACCATGGTAAAGTGATTTTCAGTTACCTAAAAACATTTTGCATTCATTTTTTCCAAGTGGACACTAAATTGATTTTTGATTCTTTGTTGTGGGAGGAGATGGTGAAAGGCTGTTTATTCTTGAGGACATGGAAGACGATCTATATTTTACAATTTTTACTTAAATTTCAAACACAACTTTCCAGAGATGAACCCAAAACTCACCCAGCGGTATGACCCAAATCCCCCAAATTCTGATGAAAGATTAAGCATGATTGATAGATTTTGTGGGTGCATCTATCTGTAAAGCCTCTTGAGACCAAACTTGTTTATTATGTCACCTAATGGTTTAAAGGCTTGTTACACATGCTAAATTAACCTTGGTTCCTATGAAAGTGAGTTAGCGTTTAATTAAGTATCATAGTCTTCTTTTATTATTCGTACTTCAATCAGTGTACGTACTTTTATTTATAATTAATAAAATAACGACAGAAGCATAAAGAACTAATATCAATTATGATAAACCACATTGCATCATATTCATGAAATTCAAGATCTTGATTAAACCGAAACATAATGACACTTAATCAGTCAATCCCACCGAATGACACATATTTCCAGAAATGTTTTCCATATATGTTTTTTCTTTCAGAAGTGTGTATTTCCATATAAGCGTTACAATTAGGCACGAAGCATAAAATTATTTTCTAGTATTCCATATTATATTTAGACAATACTTGTTTTGGTGACCTTCTTCTCCATAGTGGTTGCTGATGTGGTTTGTAGATGTGGTAAATAAAGTATCGCTCGCTCGGACTTGTGAAGACTGATCTTAGACTTACTCCTAATTTATAGTAGAAAATAAATAAAAGATAATGACAAAATTACAAGGGACTCGGATTCAGAATTCCACCGATTTTCACATTCATGTGGTACAAATATTGGTTCTTAACTATTTAAGCTCTTTTATGGACTCTTTTTGTTTGCCAAAAGTAGATTTTTGAAATATTGATTGTAAATCCTAAGCATGGACCATCAAACACTTAAGATAAGCATGACCCATCAAATTAAATGACAACCAATTAAGAAAAATCATAAAACAATTAAACTAAGTGCAAAAAGTCATAAAGAATCGAATATAGTTACCAAACAAGTGTGGAAAATAGCTTCCTCCATTGTCCCTGTAATGGGGTTTAGCTCATCTCGCCCAAAACACTCTCAAAAGATAGGTACATAGCTCAAAAATGTTTGAGAAGAAGAAAAGTACAAAAAGAACTGACCAACTAAGTCGCAAAAGAATTAAAATGATTTATTGAATCTACGACATACTCTAGACGCAGTTGAAAAAAGACTGTCTTCCTTTGTATTAAAACCGGAAACTATTGCGGGACTTTAATCTACGACATACTCTAACAAATGAACTTCTAACAAATGAGGGACTTTAAGCAGGGATACGTGAAAATCACAAGAATCATCGGTACCCCCAAAATTAGGGTGGACGTTACTCTCAGATGGACTAAAACCTGTTGGTTGGATTCTAGGGTCCTTAAGGTCATAACTGCACTCAGCTTCCTCTACAGAAGGAAATAAGGTAGATTTATAAACTGGGAGAAGTTCAAACTTAGCTTTCCGTATATTATAAATGTCCATCAAAGGTGCAGAATCTAACAAAGTATTCACCTCATTAATAACACTATCATCGTCAACATCAAACCCAAAGCGGGCTAGCCATTTCTCTAATGGATCTTCTAACAAAGTGTTTGGCAAAGATTTCTGAACTGAAGTACTAGTTATGTTCACTTCTTCTGAATCATAGATCTCACAAGAAGGCTGTCTACCCATATTAAACAGATTCAGTTCAATAATCATGTTACCAAAAGAAAAATTAATTATTCCATTTCCATAATTGATGATGACATTATATATAACTAAAAAGGGACGACCTAAGATCACTGGTATTTGAGCCTCTGGGACCTGAAAAGGTTGGGTGTCTAGGAAAACAAAATCCACTGGGGAAACTATTCTATCAACCTGAATCAAATCATCCTTTATCACATTAAAATTTTCTAAGAGTCTATCATCTTCGTCAGAGACTATTGTCTTCGAATCGTTAGACTCTAAATCACTAGTCCCAGGACAAACTCGTTCCTCTAAACCATTATCGGCTTCAAAACAAGAAAATTCTACACCGTCTAAAATAGTGGTATCTCTAGTCAAATCCTCTTCCTTTTGAATAGGTGAATAATCATTAAAATTATTTGGATTTGAAACAGAAATAACACTATCATCATGAAGCACAATTGGAGTGATAATTTCTTCATCACTCTGCCTGTATATTTCAAGTTCTTCACCAATACTATCCTAATCATCATAATAATATGAAGATGTTTGAACCTCGTCTAAATAAGTATTTTTACCAATTTTATCCCCGTCCTCTTGACTAGGTGAATAATTATCAAGGGTAGCACTATATTGGTAATTAAGATTATTTTGAGCAATAGTATTCTTTGCAAGACTTTCATTCAATCTATTTATATTCTCAGTCAACTGCTTGAGGGATTCATCTAGAGAAAGAGTTGAACTACTAATTGTTCCTCTCACACTTAATTCAAACCTATGTGTCATCTCAAATAACTTCTTGAGTGATTCTTCTAGAGGCATAATAGGTTCATGATGAGTACTAGATCGCAACTGCTTCAATGATTCTTCTAGAGGCATAATAGGTTCATCATAAGTACTAGATTACACATGCTTTAGGGCATCCCTCCAAGACAAAAAACTCGAATTTTGCTCATTTACATGTTCATATGACGGGTGTGTATATGAATAGTAATTGTGATCACCCTGGTATGAGCAATAACCCCCAAAAGGTTGGTGGTGGTCCCGACTACTATGCACATCATGTTGATAGTATGGATAATGTCTATTTTGAAAATCAGTCGAATATTCATTGTATTTGTCCTCATAATACCAGTTCGACATTTTCTGACAAAAACTTCTTAATATATTTACAAAAATATAAGAAAATAAATCCTAACAGGAAGGGAGTTCTAAACATACACAAACAAGGTCAACTCAACCAAATCATACCTATTGAATCTAGCTAACAAAAAGCATGATGGCTCCACTTATATTGTTTCTAGACCAGCTTCTATTCTTCCAAAAGGCAACTAGTTACAGTTTTAGCAAATCTCTTAGAACGATTCAAATTAGATTAAGTCGAATAGAAATAGGATAAGATCTGAGGAGCTTTGATAACCCTTCCTCTTTGGCAACGTTTCCTTGGGTTACAAGGCGGCTCGAATCTACTTAAAATAATCTTCCTGAATTTTAAGTTAGGCTAACAGAGTAACCAATACATTCCTTTTGAATGACTTTCCAATAAGCTCGATAGTCTATCAGTCTTCTTTCTAGTCAAATTGTAAGGATTAGGTTCGCGTTAGGTAACGTGTTCTTAAGGCGGGCAAGAAGAAAACTATGATGAAATCCGATTCCTTATCTTATATGGTCAGTCCTTGCCCTTTACTAGAAAAAAAATATGTATTTAGTTCCTCAACATATATCCATACGAAGGAATAAAGTAAACCCACTTGCAGGGGATTCGTGGGTTGATTGAGTCTTACCACCCGTACCATACGGGGGATGAATCGGTTGTAGTCGACTCGGGCCACCGACTCATGTGTCATTGTACGAACCCGAGAAGCCGAGATAATATAGTAATTTTCGTCCTTCCCTATTGCAGTTTATATTTAAATTACCCTTCCCTAGGGTTTAACAATAATTATAATGTCCAAAAGTCCAAAGTCCAAAGTCCAAAAATAAAAAAAAACAGAAAAATACCTAAAATAATTACAAAAATAATAGGAATTTCCTAATACAATTTTCTAAAAAGAAAAATAAAATCCTTAAAAAAAATAAAAAAATAAATCTTGTCTTCTTTTTCCACTTTTCGATTTATCTTTGACTCAAAGTCTTTAATCAATCAATATAATCTTTGGCTCCGATTTCTTTTTGATCCAAAACCTGTAATACAAAGAAAAATACACAAAAACGTAAAATAAAATAAATAAAAAATAAAATCTAACTAATCTAACAAACCTAAAAAAGCTAAAAACAAATCTAAAAACAAGTTCGCGTCGGCGCCGCCAAAAATCGATGTGGTTTGTAAATATGGTAAATAAAGTATCGTTCGCTCGTACTTGTGAAGACTGATTTTAGACTTACTCCTAATTTAGACTAGAAAATAAATAAAAGATAATGAAAAAATTACAAGGGAATGGGATTCAGAATTCCACCGATTTTCACATTCATGTGGTACAAATGTTGATTCTTAACCATTTAAGCTCTTTTATGGACTCTTTCTGTTTGCCAAAGTAGATTTTTGAAACATTGATTTTAAATCCTAAGCATGGACCATCAAACACTTAAGCTAAGCATGACCCATCAAATTAAATGACAACCAATTAAGAAAAATCATAAAACAATTAAAATAAGTGCAAAAAGTCATAAAGAATCGAATATAGTTACCAAACAAGTGTGGAAAATAGCTTCCTCCATTGTCCCAGTAATGGGGTTTAGCTCATCTCGCCCAAAACACTCTCAAAAGATAGGTACATAGCTCAAAAATGTTTGAGAAGAAGAAAAGTACAAAAAGAACTGACCAACTAAGTCGCAAAAGAATTAAAATGATTTATTGAATCTACGACATACTCTAGACGCAGTTGAAAAAAGACTGTCTTCCTTTGTATTAAAACCGTAAACTATTGCTTTTACTGTAGCAAAAACTGTTGTTATAACTTATAAATTTGAAAGAATAGACAACGGAATCAACAACAATTTTTTACTTTTAGTCACAGTTTCTTCATCTTCTTCACGTGATGAACTTGCAGTAGCAGCAAATTTTTCTGGAATTTGATTTCTTCGATTCTGGCTAGAGCCATCCCCCCCCCCCCCCATCTCTTCTAACAACTCCAATTTATACTAGAACAACAAAATCATCTCCTTAACTCCTTCAAATCTTTAATTCAATGAAGATATTTCTCTTGTTTTTTTTCTCGGCAATAATTTGATTTTGAACTGATTTTTTTTCCTTCAATTAAAACTCGATGTTTCTGTTTCTAAGTCGTTGCCTAAATATTATTTAATGTGATGAAAACACAATCGAACGAATCAGGAATCCAAATCACCAAAATTCCCGAAATAAGTGTTCACCCTGTTTTGACGAGAAACAAATATTTCATGAGATTTTTTAGGTTTGTCGAGTTCCCAAACTTGATAAAACTCCTCTTAATTAAGGCAAGAAGATATTCTAGTCTTAAACTCCTCAAAATACACTCCAAAATCCGTAATCAATTCACGCAGATGTATTTGAGTTTTCCTGCCTCTTTTGTTGTTTGAATTTGAGAAGAAAGTAGGTGGGTGCCTTTAACCATTACATGGGTGCCTTTAGTAATTTTGATGGGTGCCTTTAGTAAAATTTTCGGGTGCCTTTGACACTTTTTCTAGCCAATTTTTCCATAATGTTTATTTCCCAAAAATACCTACAAACACATAAAATAACACAATTAGTACACAAACGGGCACTATCAATATAAAGAATTGAGACAAATCAGACACAAAAATGTGTCTATCAGTTGCACAAAAGCGTATTCAATTTTCCTATAAGTTTGAACTTTTTGTGCAGTTCTTTTACCTTTTCATCTTCTTTAGCTTTCACATCATCGTCTAGCAATTGCGCTTATTCACGACAACTTGGATATTGATATTGCAAATATATATATACACACATAATATGTTCCTGATTATGATCTCAATTATATGTATTGTTGGTACTCTATTTTGTATTTATTATGGTTTTTTATTTCTTTGTAGGTGTTTTTGGAGAAATGTTAAAGGCACCTTCACATTCGATTAAGGCACCCACTCTTTGGATTAAGGCACCCAAGTTAAAGGCACCCAACATTTTGAATGCACGTTTTGGGCGGGAAGAAAAATTTCTTTTTTTTCACGTAACAGCAAACAGGAAACTTCACGGGTTTGGCAATTCTGTTTTTGGAAATCTTCTCATGTTTGGAAAACCTAGTTTAATTGGGTAATAAGAAGAAAGAAAAGAAAGATATAAACACCATTCTCTTAATAGAATCCAGAAACGGAGAAAGAAAAGAAATCAGGAAACAAAAATTCTGTTTTTAGAATTTTCTTCTTCGCTGAATCAACGGAGAATTAAAGGGAAGTTTTGAGGAGATTTAGGCTTGTGGTTAGTATATATAGAAGAGATGAGAAGATTTGGAAGGGGAGAAAACAATTGGGAAGCTTAGAATTGCTCACAATCACGAGAATCACGTAAACAGGAAGTTCAAATTTCTGCTGCTGCACATCAAGAACACGAAGCATACTACACCAAGAAACAGTCGTTCATTACACAGTGTCCGTCCTTTATTTCAAACCGCAACAGAAATCTTTTTCTTGTTACGTACATTCGAAATACCTTCTGTAACGGTGTGAGGTGTTCACAGCAACACTTATAAAAGTATCAAGGTGTCTGTGAGCATTTCTATTCTTATTGTAAGCAATTTTTGAGTTATAAAAATGATTTTTGAGGATTTTGCCATTACAATGAGGATCTAAACATCTTTGAGGCTATGGAGGAAGCTACTTTTCCAACAATTATGTGGTAAGTATTTAATTAATTTATGCAATTTATTTATGATTAATTGCCTTGGTTAAAAATTGATTTAAAAGATTTTTGTTAAGCAATTGTGATTCCGTTAGATGGTGCATCCCTCGGCTTAGGCCCTAGATGCTCCATGCTTTTGTTATACAGTTGTTGTGTTGAAAATCTATTTTTGCAATGATTTAGAATCAAATTAAAATGTTTTAATTGCATAATTAAAATTATTATCACATTGAAATTGGAAAATAGTGGAATCCTAGCCTCATTTTTCTCTCAACCTTAAAAAAAATATTTGAGTTTTCTTATTTTTAATTTTTAGAAATTAGATTTAAAATCAATCTTCACAAGTCTGAGTAACGAATCTTTATTTACCACGTTAAAATTACATCAATTTTTGGCGTCGCCGACGCGGACTTGTTTTTAGAATTGTTTTTAGATTTTTTTTTTAGGTTAATTAGTTTAGTTAGATTATTTATTTTATTTTACTTTTACTTTGTTCTATTTTACGTTTCTTTTGCTATTTCTCTTTTTGCTGCAGGTTTTGGATTTTGAATCGAAAGGAAAGTGAGCCAAAGTTTTGGAATTAAAGCTAAAGACTTGGAGTTAAAAGCTAAAGATTAAAAGAACGAAAAAGAAGACGAAGATTTTTTTTCTTAAATTAGATTTTAATTAGATTTTATTTTTTTTTATTTTTAGAAAACTGTATTAGGATTTTAATTGTTTCTGTATTTGTTTTTGTTTTTGGACACTTCTCTTTGGACTTTGGACTTTTTGGACTTTATTATTATTTTTAACCCTACGGAAGGGTAGTATTAAATATAAATTGCACAGGGAAGGACGACAATTACGATATTGTCTCGGCCCCTCGGGTTCGCACACTGACACAGGAGTTGGTGGCCCGAGTCGACTTACCGATTCATCGCCCGTCTGGTACGGGAGGTAAGACTCGATCAACCCACGAATCCCCTGCAAGTGGGTTTACTGTATTCCTTCGTATGCATATATGCTGAGGAACTGAAAACGGATTTCCTTTTCTAGTAAAGGGCAAGAACTGGCCATACAAGATAAGGACTCGGATTTCATCACCGTTTCCTTCTTGCCCGCCTTAGGAACACGTTACCTAACACGAACCTAATCCTTAAAATTTGACTAGAAAGAAGACCGATAGGGTATCGAGCTTATTGGAAAATCATTCAAAAGGATTGTATTGGTTTCTTTGTTAGCCTAACTCGAAGTTCGAAAAGATTATTTTAAGTTGATTAGCGCCGCCTTGTAACCCAGGGAAACGTTGCCAAAGAGGCAGGGTTATCAAAGCTCCTTAGAGCTTATCCTGTTTCTCTTCGACTTAATCTAATTCGAATCGTCCTAAGAGGTTTGCTAAAACTGTAACTAGTTGCCTTTCGAAAGAATAGAAGCTGGTCTAGAAAACAATCTAAGTGGAGCCATCATGCTTTTTGTTTGCTAGAATCAATAGGTTTGATTTGGTTGAGTCGACCTTGCTTGTGTACCCCTTCCGGTAGGATTTATTTTTAGAGTTTATTTTTGTATATATTAGAATTCTTTTGTTAGAAAATGTCGAACTGGTATTATGAGGACCAATACAATGAATACCCGACTGAATTTGAAAATAGACATTATCCATGCTATCAACATGGTGTGGGTAGTAGTTGGGACCACCACCAACCTTTTGGAGGTTATTGCTCATACCAAGGTGATCCCAATTACTATTCATATACACATCAGTCATATGAACATGAAAATGAGCAAAATTCGAGTTCTTTGTCTTTGAAGAAGTTGCAAGCTAGTACTATTTCTTTCAAAAATTCCATGAAGCGGATGGGATATACTATTCCTTATAGTGATCCAAATACCTCTCTAGAAGAATCACTCAAGCAGATAACTGCGTCGACGCGTAGAACTAAGATGTTAATGAAAGAAATTCATGAAGAGTCATTAGAACAGAATAAAGAACTTGCAGCTTTAAATACCGCTCTCAGTGAACTTAGGACTTATTTAGTTGAAATTGAAGAAGAAGAACGGTTAGCTGTTGATATTGCTCAAACTGAACTTAACTGCCAAAATAGTATTTTCAATTTTACCCTTGATAATAATGAGTATTTACCTAATTTAGAGGACGAGGTTAGAATATAAGACACTACGTATTTAGATATAGTTCAAACATCTTCATATTATTATGATGATTATAGTGTTGATGAAGAAATCCGTAGTCATAATGACGAGGAAACTGTTACACCAATTGAGCATAATGATATTAATATAGTCTCTAGTTTAAATCCTAATAATATGTATGATTATTCACCTATTCAAAAGGAAGAAGATTTAACTAGAGATAACATTACTTTGGACGGAGTAATATTTCCTTGTTCTTATGAGTATGATGATGTTTTAGAGGAACGAGTTTTTCCTGAGACTAGTGATTTGGAGTCTAACGATTCAAAGACAATAGTCTCTGACGAAGATGATAGACTCATAGAGAATTTTAACGTGATAGAGGATGATTTGATTCAGGTTGATAGAATTGTTTCCCCAGTGGATTTTGATGTCCTAGACACCCAACCTTTTCAGGTCCCATAGGCTCAACTACCTGACCCTAAAAACCTTAGAATTCAACCAATAGTTTTGAGTCCATCTGAGAGTAGTGTCCACACTAAGTTTGGGGGTACCGATGATTCTTGTGATTGTCAAGTATCCATTCTTAAAGTCCCTCACTTGGGACTTGACATTTGTGCCTCTACCATATTGCGAGATTATCTTCAGACACTTTTTCCTGAGCCTAATTATGTCCAATAAGAAGTTCAGTTGCTAGAAACCCATCCTCTGGTCGATGTGGTTTACCTAGGCAGTAATACCAAGATTGACTTTGTTTTCCCACAAAAATGTTTTCGTCCATATGTGGGAACGTTAGAATTTCAAATGTGTCAGTTATTAAGTTTTGAGACTAAGCCTAATTATTATAGGAGATTAGAATCGACACATTTGTTTCAGAATGACCACCTTCATAGTAGTTAACTGTGTGAGTCAAATTTGATTGACTTTAAGGATCCACAATTATTCAGGTTATTATTATGTGCTTCTGAGTTCTTAGTTGAGTTATTCCAGACTCTACAACCTGATTCTTTTGATCCTGTCTACGAGGAGATCCAGCCCATGAAAATATTTTATCTAGACCCTATTATAGAGCCTGAACCTGAACCACAGCTAGAAGTAGTTGTCGTAAACAGAAAACTAAATAAGGGTGTGCTCGGTTTGTTCATTTTCTTGGCTTGTTGTTGTTCCCTCTTATTTGTGATAGCCCTATTTGATTCAGATGACCCACAGTTGTTCCGACTATTGCTATATGATTTCATGAGGTGACTAATTCTTCCTTAGTCTGGCTGAAGACTTTAAACTTAGCACTTCTTGGGAGGTAACCCATGCTCTTACAACACGATAATATCTTTCCCTAAGTCCTTTTCGTGAATTGGTAACAGTTTCTCCTGGTTCGTATTTTTAATCATTCATCTTTAGAAACATTGAGGACACTGTTTGATTTAAGTTTGTGGGTAAGGGAGAAACTTTTTAGTGAAATAATAAAGCTCTAGAATTTAGAAACTTGTGAACACTTCAGGGTGACACTAACCATTCTAGGTAGATGGAAACTTAGCTCTTTTTCTATAGGAATTGGTGTACCCAGTGAAAGGGTCTATTCATAAAAGGACAGAGTACAGGTGTTAGAAATAACATGATAGTTGTCACCATATCTCGGAGTCTATCACTACCATATAACTTTCTTTTTTTACTTTTGCAAATTTGTGTTTCTCTAAGTGATTTGGTGGGGCCCAGCATCAAATTGTTATTGGCGTCAGGATGAAATAGAGTGTTTTGAGATCAAGCCCCCTTATTATGAATATATATATATATATATATATATATATGAAAAAAAAAGTAAAAAAAAAAAAAATTAAAAAAAAAAATGTTATTGTTAGAAATTTGTGTGGGTTCTCCCTGTCTCCGTCGCCTAAGCAAGCGTGGAATGCAGGATCCATGGGAACTCGAGTACAGACCAGTTGAATTGAAATTAATATAAGATTTTAGAACAGTGGGTGCGTATCTCAAATTCATTAGGTGTCATCCTGGTAATGACCTTCAGACAGATATGGGAAACACCGTTCACCTTAGTCAACACGTGCAACCTTCATATTTTCCATGTTCATCTTCTAAATCTTTTCATGTGATTGAACTGTGATAGATTCTGAGACTTGTGGTTAAACAATTATCTGAGTAGAGCTCTGTTGTCTTATATAATGAATTTTAGTATGCTTGAGTAAACACTCGTGTACAACAATTGGACTCGTATAGGGTAATGATTCCCATAGCCGAAGAATTGAGTAAGCCAACTAAATAGCTTGTTTAGTGTCTATCCTTAATTTTTCACGAGTGGCTAAAATCTGGAGTAAAGGTTTTGTGGGTATACCTCATGTAAGCCCTCACGAGACAAAACTCGTCCACTAGGGACACCTAGGGGTTTAACGGCTTATTACATATGCTAAATGTAGTCGCGATTCCTGCGAAAGTGAGTTAGGATTTTATTTTCTAGATTAGATTTGCTCGAGGACTAGCAAATAATAAGTTTGGGGGTATTTGATAGACACATTTTTGTGTCTGATTTGATCTCAATTATATGTATTGTTGGTACTCTATTTTGTATTTATTATGGTTTTTATTTCTTTGTAGGTGTTTTTGGAAAAATGTTAAAGGCACCTTCACATCGGATTAAGGCACCCACTCTTTGGATTAATGCACCCAAGTTAAAGGCACCCAACATTTTGAATGCACGTTTTGGGCGGGAAGAAATTTTTTCTTTTTTTCACGTAACAGCAAACATGAAACTTCACGGGTTTGGCAATTCTGTTTTTGGAAATCTTCTCATGTTTGGAAAACCGAGTTTAATTGGGTAATAAGAAGAAAGAAAAGAAAGATATAAACACCATTCTCTTAATAGAATCCAGAAACGGAGAAAGAAAAGAAACAAGGAAAAAAAATTCTGTTTTTAGAATTTTCTTCTTCGCTGAATCAACGGAGAATTAAAGGGAAGTTTTGAGGAGATTTAGGATTGTGGTTAGTATATATAGAATAGATGAGAAGATTTGGAAGGGGAGAAAACAATTGGGAAGCTTAGAATTGCTCACAGTCACGGAGAATCACGTAAACAGGAAGTTCAAATTTCTACTGCTGCACATCAAGAACACGAAGCATACTACACCAAGAAACAGTCGTTCATTACACATTGTCCGTCCTTTATTTCAAACCGCAACAGAAATCTGAATCTTGTTACGTACATTCGAAATACCTTCTGTAACGGTGTGAGGTGTTCACAGCAACACTTATAAACGTATCAAGGTGTCTGTGAGCATTTCTATTCTTATTGTAAGCAATTTTAGAGTTATAAAAATGATTTTTGAGGATTTTACCATTACAATGAGGAGATAAATTTCATCTTTGAGGCTATGGAGGAAGCTACTTTTCCAACAATTATGTGGTAAGTATTTAATTAATTTATGCAATTTATTTATGATTAATTGCCTTGGTTAAAAATTGATTTAAAAGATTTTTGTTAAGCAATTGTGATTCCGTTAGATGGTGCATGCCTCGGCTTAGGCCTAGATGCTCCATGCTTTTGTTATACAGTTGTTGTTTTGAAAATCTATTTTTGCAATGATTTAGAATCAAACTAAAATGTTCTAATTGCATAATTAAAATTATTATCACTTTGAAATTGGAAAATAGTGGAATCCTAGCCTCAGTTTTCTCTCAACCTTAAAAAAATATTTGAGTTTTCTTATTTTTAATTTTAGAAATTAGATTTAAAATCAATCTTCACAAGTCTGAGTAACGAATCTTTATTTACCAATTTAAAATTACATCATGATCCAATGACTATTTTGATGCCAGTAAAACCTAGCTACTTGTGGACACTTATAACACATACAAGGGCATTGCATCAGACTATATAGTTATCCATGAAGCATAATGGAAAAATCTCTTTTCCTTCCATACATAATATTTTTTCCTTTGCTTTTAAGATACATATTGGAGATGTTGGTTGAGAATGCTTTGGGTAGGTTGCGTTTAGAGAAAATGATATCATGTCGTGTGGTTTTATAGGAAAATATGTAGCCATTGTATTTAGTAGTACATCGTTGAATTTTTTTTTTTAAAGTATTTGTTGGTGATTTCAAAAAATATATTTGTTTATATAAAAATGTGTGGGCAAAATATAGCCGCTATGTAATATTTATATAACCATTTGATGTAATGTTCGAAAGATATATCCGTTGGTACCCAACGTCCTATATATACCCACCCATCCCCATTTCAAAAATATACCTTCTACACCAATAATATCTTATTCAAAACTTCTGAAAAATAACGCAACCTTTTATTAATCCTACAAATTTTACCGTAGAAGAAGATTCATCTTTTTGTCGAAACTTGGTAGTATACCAAGGGTCAACAACGACTACAAAATGGTTGAATGTGTATGAGTTTTCGGGAGAACATTCATGAAAACTTATACAATGACACATATAACCCAAATAACTGTAATGTAGCTGGGTTGGTCTGCCGATATGTAACAATAAGCAAATCAGTTGATAAGTTTACGACTTTAACCGTTAAAATCAATCTATATCGAATGAGAAATAAAACTGGTGATGAAGTCGTAGCGAGATCTCTGAAAGAATGTCAAAGATGGAAATGATCAAATTTGTGTTCTGAAGATCATTTCAACATCATTAAGGGGATGGAAAGATTCAACTCGTTTGTGTTGATAGTTATTCCACCACGTCATAATACTCGCTTAAGGTATTTTTCTACTCAACAAAGGCGTTGACGGAGGATACCTCAATTTAGAGATAGTGTTTTGACAACACACATAACCCGAATATGAGGTTGTAATTTCAATTTTTAATTAATGAAATTTTTTAAATTAGTGAACTACACTTTTTAATTTATTCATAAATAAAGCACATTACAGCACAATCCAAATCTTAATTGGTAAGTTAAAAGTACAATAAACCACATTACATCATAATTCAAATCTTATTTATAAAACTAATAGTACACTGAACCACATTACACTTTAATCTAGGTTTTAATTAGGAAACTAAAGTACAGTTAACCACATTACATCGGAATTCCTGTCTTTTAATTATGAAACTAATAATATACAAAGCCATATTACGTCATAATCCAAGTCTTAATTATAAAACTAAAAGTACACGAAACCACATTAATAATTCACATATTGAATCGTGCTCATGGGAGAGATTTCAGTTTCAAATATTTCATTTTCCTCGAAATGAATGAACGTATATATACCTTCTTATTTGGAAAAATTCATATATCACCACCTCTTCATCGTTATTGTGATTCCTTAGACACGTTCTGAATATCTTACAGTTGTTTCAAATGGAGTATGCTCGACAAAGGACACTCTGATAGATATTACTTGCGATTACCATTGAAAAGTAAGACGAACATTCTCCAAACATGTTACTAAAAAGGACTCCCAATTTCCACTAAGGTTGTTTGTCGAATCCTCATAACTCTGCAAATACTACTTATCAAATCAGTATCTTCCTTAAGTGTATACGGTGGAGGCATGTATATGATTTGAAGAAAGAGGAAAAAATAAAAGTTGATAAATTTTGTGTCTGGTTGATGAAAAATAAATAATCTTTATATAAAAAAATCTGTAACGACTCTATATTTACATAAATACCTATTATGAAACTTGATTTTTCTAAATCTATATATCCATTGATATTAATTCAAAAAATAGAGTTATTGGTTAAAGTTTTCATCTGACAAATATAATTACTCGAAATTTAAAGTTTTCTTTAATTCAAGCAACAACTACATTAGTTGTTTGCTAAAAATAGATCAAGATAACATTAATTATCAATTCAAAACTAAATGGAAATTAAAAAACTAAATTGAATTACATCTTCAAGGGAAAACATTTAGAGTTGGATTACTTCACCATCATATGAATCATAATGCCGATTATTCAACCTCTTCAAAATATCCTTTTGTTTTTGTGGATAATATTTTCGCTCAGTTGGACCTAGGTTATAAGATCTATTTCTATTATCACGCTATCTTTTTCTTCTTGTAATTGATGAAACTTATAATGGTTACGTGACAAACTATCATATAACTGAGCTTGTTGTTATATATATATATATATATTTGCTTCTTTTTCTTAATCGTGATTCTTTAAAATACTCAAATATTTTTGCATTTTGTTTATTGAGACTTGACTCATCCATCTGGCTTGAAGTAGTCCCCAACCATATTTTTTCTCATTTGAAAATACTTTGCTCGCGATCCTTCTTCCTCATTGCTACTTTTTTAGCACCTTTGGTCCCTAAGGGCCTCATTGGATACTTGTAGTTCCAACGAATCTCTCCATTAGGTAATACTTCGGTCCAATCTTGGGCTTGTGTAAAGTCTTTATGCTTGGAAACTAGGAATTATTTTTCTCAACAATGAGTTGATAATCAAACACATGAATATTTTCTCTTAAAATTTCATAACTAGCATCATACTTGAATGGTTTGCCCTGTTTGGTTTTGAAATTGTTCCCGACCTTCTCGAGTTTGAAACACTGGAGTAAAAACAATAAATTAATTACTACTATCATCAATCAGAAAAACTTAATTCAATTGTAGAACTTACCAAATCTTCAAGTGAAACACCGCTTTTACATTGCAGATATATAACGTTAAGAATCGACATGTATTCTCTCACGTCTTTTTTAATTGCTTTCACCTTATTTTTTAAGGATTTCGAGTTCCTTCAATAGAAAATTCCGTTAAAAGATACAAAGACTTGTAAGATCCAAAACAGAGCACATGCTTGATGAGAACCAACCATTTCATCAACAAACAAAAATGAAAACACTTGTAAGATCAATTCCTTCTTTTTGAACAAAAATTCTACTAACCATATTGAATTCAATTAAGGAAATAAAATTGAATATTAGAGGGATAAGAAAATCAAAGAAAGTCAGTTGATTAGAACAAATTGTGTTTGAGAATAAAAATTTTCTTATTTAGAGAAATTTTTGTTTGAGAAGATGATTTGAGGAGATTTGAGTGGAAAATCCAGGTGTAAAGAGATGATTTGGACTGATTTGAGAAGAAAAACTAGTTTCCATATATAAATAATTTTATCAATTTTTTTTTAAAATATCCTTTAGGATCCGATGGTAGAGAACATAGAGCCTTGAAGAATAATGGATCGCCAAGATCGGATGTGAGAGAGGCGAAACAAAAAAAATGTCAAACAAATATTAATACAAAGACGAGTAAATATTGTGACGGAAATTTAGATTTACAAAAACTGAGTTTCCGCACATTACAGAAACTAAGTTTTCATCGTCCATTTCTTAGCTACAATTGGCTGCATCATAGCTAAGACAAACTTTTGGCTGCATCATAGCTAAGAGATGTGACACAGTACTTTCCTTTAGCTAAAAAATATCAAAAGTTCTTAAATGTTAGGGGTGAGCGATGGGTGGAACCCGTGGATTTGGTGCCACTCAATCCAATTCAGCTAAATGGCGGGTGCTAGATTTGCATCTGTGTCCAATCCATCACCCGCGGATTTGACATCCATGGATGGGCGGATGGGCGGAATGAATATTGGAAAAGATGGAAACAGTTAACATGTTAACAAAACAACCTAAATTAAACCTTAGATTACTGAAATTGGAAGAATATATTAAGCTATTACAACATTACAATGTTAAAATTTAATAATGTCATCCCAACAACCAAAAGTAAAATTTAAAGAGTATACTCAGTGTTGTTTGCTTGTAAATTTGATTCATCGACATAACTAGACTAGAATAAAAACATTAAAAGTTAAATAGTACCTTCCACATATTTCCCTCTTATTTTATAAATTTCCTATTTACCCTTAAACATTATGGGTGCGGATGTTCAATGGATTTATAGACTTCCATCCTCACCCAGTCTATTATTTAGTAGATTTTAAAAACGTATCTATGTCCAACCCGCCAAACTGCGGATGGAATGGGTCGTGTAAGAGGATATGAGTTCATATGCTCACCCTACTAAACGTAAATATAATTAACAAATTAGTATTTGGGTCATAAATTTTGGTATGATGGAGGATTTAAATCCTAAATTTATCAAATTTAGTGTTTAGGTCGTTAACCCATTATTCAATTAAGTTGAGTTATCAAACCGTTAGGAGGGTTAACATCAGTTAGTGAAAATAATTTTACACGTTTGCCACTAAATGATCAGCTCACGTTTCATCTTCTTATTTTTTTGCTTTCAACTTTAATAGCATATGTATGGTCTAGATTTATTTAGGGTCAGGGTATATAATATAAAAAATTTCCCGCCGGGAAAATTACGTCGAGTTATTTTAGGGAAGAGATTTGGGACAAATTGGGGAGAAATTATCGGGCAGAGATTCTATTCTATTGAAACTAGATCGAAAGGAGATTTTGTTTGATCTATTTATTGTTGTTGTTATTTTGGACAAGAACACTTAATATGGCGAATAAAAACTTAACCAGATAAGTTATTTAATGTATATTGGTGAGAATAGGTATGTCGAGTTTTTTTGTTTCTGCTTAAGTCATGATGTTTTTGTGAGGTAATTGTAAATTCAGTGATAGGGTTGTTGTTATTTTTTGAATTTAAAGTGATATGATGTGTGGAGATTTTGGGTTTTCAATTCTTTTATTTTTAATAGTTTTTTTAAGTTTATATAGATGTTTCTTTTTCTGGTTCTACTGCAGTTTCTAGGGATAGAGCTGGTGGAAATGCAACAGGTAGGAATATGAGTTGGTGTTGTAGGGAGAGGTGGTGGCACTGCAGCTATTGAAGATGCTGTAGGGAAAGGTGGTGATACTATGCTAGAGAAGGTTAGAGGGAGTACGAAAAAGAGTGTGATAGAATTGGGTGAATTCTACATTGTATTGCAGACGATTTTATCAATAGAATTGATTTAATGGAAAAGATTATTTTGTTACAGGACTTGACTCTCACTTATATACTTAACATCTCACGTGTGAGTACACACTTACAACACTTCTATCACCTCACACAACTCACACAAGCACATATGCTATTACCCTCCCTCAAGATTAAGGTGGCTTAAAGGACAACTTGAGATTGCCTCACACAACTCACACAAGCACGTATGATATTACCGAGCACACAACTCTGAATACAGCACCAGAATTTTAGCTCTAGCTGAAAATAAAGAAGCTTAAAGATGCGCGTTTATGTACAGTTAATCTGTTGCATACTCTAAGAAGATCAGTCGATTTATCATTCAAATCAAATTCTAAATCGATTGAATGAATTCTTCAATAATTTCCCGTTCAAAGCAAATTCAATCTTGATCAATTCAAATCTTCAATTAGCTCTTCTTGAAAATAAGCAAGTTATTTTTCGATCAGTGGTGCAGTCAATAAATTGTTCTTGGAAAGGATTAATATCAATCTCGATTCATTCAGTCTTTATTAATTTCACCTTGGGAAGCATCGACTTCTTCATCGATCAAGGAAAGCATTAATACTAGCAGCAGCATGATCGACAGCTGTATTTCACAGTCTGATTATGTCTATCTCGTGTGTTAGTAACACTAGCAGCATGCGCATCTGATCACGTGTGTCAGTCACTCTAGCAACATGTGTTACAGATGGCCTTGCCAGTCTGTGTATACACTCCGAGACCACGTGATGACCAGTCCATTAAGCTGACACATTCGAGTCTAGTGCTACATGTACTCTCCCTTTATGCATCGATCTTTCATATATAATAAAAAACGAGAAGAACATTTATTCTTCATTATTTTCTTATGCAAGTTCGTCAATAATCTCATTTCATCATTGTTCCATTCATTAATAAACAAGAAGAATATTCATTCTTCATTTTCTATCATCTGTAAGATCATCAATAAACCCATTTCCATCACTATTAATCACCCCTAACTCTACAATTTCTAATCGGGTCTACTACTCTTCTTCATCGATCATGGCAAAGTGTTATCCATCAGTGAGCGAAGAATACCAGAATGAAGTTGAAAAATATAAGAAGAAGTTGAGAGGTCTTATTGATGAAAAGAACTGTGCCCCTTTGATCCTTCGATTAGCATTTCACTCAGCTGGAACTTTTGATCACCTAAATTTTCAAGTATCATAATTTTCATCACCTACATACTTTGACCATCAAAGTTTCACCATATCCTTAATTTTTCTCTCTAGTCTGTCTTTCTGCTTTTGGAAGAAGAAAACTTAGCAATCATGGAGGCTAAGATCCCAAACTTTGTCGAATCGTTTGGCTCATTTTTTTTATTTTATTTTGGTGTAGATCAGATTCCATGGTGTGATCGTGATATCATTCTTGGTCGTGAGAGAGAAATCGCAGAAAATGGAAATGATACTTCAGATGAGGCTAAGAATGAAAGCATCATGAGGTTATCATGGACTCTTGTTCACTCAAGACATCCAGAAGATGTCCAGCGAGGATTATCTATGCTTGAATTTTCTTTGACTGTTGCACATCATCACAATACACACTTGGTTTCCATCTAATCGAGAATGACTTTTACTTTTGGAAGAATCAACTGGTTTGTCTTTCAGAGTTGTGATCAGGAGAACCACTTACAAATCGAAGATGGCCGAGCTCAGAGAAGAGATGGCAGAATATGATGATTTGTAATACAAGACCAGTGGCACAAGCCGAGTTCAATCTGGCTTATTATTCACCAACAAAGAATTACAAGAAAATATTGTGTTTCAAGAAAAATCTGAGATTCATAAAATCTTATTCAAGAATTGGTTGAAGAATTGAATCCTTTATTATGGACTAAAAAGAAACACCTAACTAAGATAGAAGAAGAACTCATCAAAGAAGATAGGGTGTATACTGAGTATATACAAACTCATCAAAGAAGACTCCAAAATGTATGCCAGTACACACATCAACTCCAATTCGAAATCCAAACAAAGAAACATCATTACAAATCACAAAATGCTTCAACACTGTAGTGAGGACTGGTTTGAAATAAGATGTGAGAGATCCAATTAGAGAAAAAAAAACTCTCAATCTACTTCTGAATCCAATTGAGTGGAACAACTTTAAGTTTTCACCTTACTAGACCTTGGTGTAGCAGATTAGAACATGCTCAGACCCATTCGGCATCATGAAACAAGAACATTAGATTTTGATCAAGAAATCAGATGAAAAAGAACAATCTAATTATGATGAAAATCTGTGATTGAAGATGAAATTGGATGTTGCTGAAGTAGTGGCATAGAAATTGAACACATGAGATTAAGTATGAAGTAATCAATATGATGAGATTGAGATTACCATCACAGATCCAATTTAAACAGTTGAGATTGAAGAATCAAGATTCATACCAAAAATGAAGAAATCCATGAATCCAAGAGCACAAGTGAGAAAATTAAATTTCATACCTAAGAATCATGCTTGATCCTGTTTGAAGACGTTGCAGCAGAGATCAGGATCAAATCAAACTTCAAAACAAGTCATTGCTTCAAGAACTCCATTATTCTTCAAGAACTCGGTTCTGCCATGAAAAAGAATGAGACGAAGATATTGATGAAGAAAAGAAGAATTATTGTGATGAAGAAAGATCGATTCCCTCAGATAAATCTGAGACTGAAGCTCTGATACCATGATAGAATTGGGTGAATTCTACATTGTATTGCAGACGATTTGATCAATAGAATTGATTTAATGGAAAAGATTATTTTGTTACAGGACTTGACTCTCATTTATATACTTAACATCTCACGTGTGAGTACACACTTACAACACTTCTCTCACCTTACACAACTCACACAAGCACATATGCTATTAGAGTGATCCTAAGATGAAGATGAGTACGAAAATGGTTGTATATGGTCTAGTTTGGATTTGTTGGTGAAGAAGAGTTCAAAAACGTTGTTTTTGTACACAAAATGGGCTCTGCAATAGTCTGAATTTCGTTCAAAAACGTTCCAAATTCTACTATCCAAACACTAATTTGCTTAAATATAATACATTAACATCAATTGTGATTCATTTGACGGAACAACTAGAAAACATCAAAAACCAAAATAATTGATCAATCAACAACATATTCAATGAATACCCAAACATTTTAATTAAAGAACGATTTACAAAAATCACTCATGGATATAAGATCACTCTCCCTCTTTCCCATTTCCTTCTAGTAATGGCGGCCGTGGTAGGCGGGTTTAGACACGGTGGGGGTGGTGTAAGCGAAAGGACCTACCGAACACAAGTTCATCTTGGATCCAGGAACGACTTTACATGAACTAGGAACCTGATAATCATCCTTCGTGATGACGATAGGAATATTGCAAGTTTGTGATGGAGAACTGTAGAGGAATGTCTTACACTTGGTTAAATTTAAATTTCCTTCTACCTTTAGGGGCAATGTAGCTAAGAAGTAACCCTTGTCGTTTGTTGCAGGACTAAGGGTTGAGAATGGAGCTCTATTGTCATACGGATCTGTAGCTATGCAGGTGACCCTGGCAACAGCACCTATACAAACACAGAAGAAACTAAAATTAGAATGTGGTGTTCTAATAATCAAATGCTAGCTAGTAAACTAACGTATCTACGTAAGATATAACATGATAAAAGAATGTTAAAGAATGTACTAATCAATCAAGAAAAAGTAATATGATGATTTATACCTTCAAGCGGGGTCAATTTTGCTCCTGATTTACAGTAAATGAATCCTTGAATACCCTGGGTGGTGTAGGTAACTGATTTTACTGAGTAAGGCTCTGGTTTTGGTAATGGCTTTGGCAAGGCAACATATGGTTTGCTGTTACCAGGTTTTGTAGCAACATATTCTCTCAACTTTCTTCCATATCCGTAAGTTTTGGATGGACTAGGCTTCTGAACGTATGTTGGTTGAGGAGCATATGTTGGCTTTGGCAGGGTCACATACGGCACCTCTGGCTTCTGAACGTATGTTGGCTTTGGCACGGTCACATATGGCACTTCTGGCCTCTGAACGTAAGTTGGTTTTGGAACGTAAGTTGACTTCGGCACGGTCATGTATGGCACCTCTGGCTTCTTAGCGTATGTTGGCTTTGGAACATACGTTGGCTTTGGTACGATCATGTATGGTACCTCTGGCTTCTTAGCGTAGGTTGCTTTTGTTGGTTTTGGAGCGTACGCTGGCTTTGGCACAGTCAAGTATGGCACCTTTGGCTTCTTAGCGTAGGTTGGTTTTGAAACGGTCACGTAGGACACCTCTGGCTTCTTAACGTAAGTCGGTTTTGCAACATACGTTGGCTTTGGCACGGTCACATATGGCACCGCTGGCTTCTCAACATATGTTGGTTTTGGAACGTATGTTGGTTTTGGCACGGTCACATATGGAACTGCTGGCTTCTCAACGTATGTTGGTTTTGAGACGTATGTTGGCTTTGGCACGGCCACGTAGGGCACAGCTGGCTTTTCTACTGTAGGTTTTGGAACGTATGGAACTGCTGGCTTTTCGTCGCTAGGAGTAGCAGTGGGGGTATATTCATAATAAGCATCAGCACCATAAAATGCAAGAGACATAAAAACAAGAGAGAATGCTAAAAGATGGCTGGAATTGAAATTGAGAACAGCCATGGTTTTAGTTGTATGAAATGATCCAAAATCTCTTATTTTTTCTCTGCTAGATAAAATGAAATAGAAATATATATAGATTGATTCCGTTGAGATCATAGCTTTGGGATTTAAATAATCCAATCTAATACATGTTGTATTATTAAAATTTGGAAAATGGGATTTCAGCTTACGTGTAGACACGATCTTCAAAACCTAATGTAGATTGGGAGGCACGTATATGAATTACATTGCCACAAACAAGAAAAAGGGGTACATACAGTGTCTTCTACTTACATCCTTTCACTTCTTGATCAACTCAACTTAGCATTTGTCAACAGCTTATATTTTCTTCAGCAGAACTAGAATGGTGCTTGAAAACTTATTTGCGGTATTGCACAAAGGCCCTGCTCAATAAATGGCAGTTACCAAGCCCAATAAAGGTGGCTTCCTTGCATTTTTCATCAAGTTAATGAGTTACACTTTGGATATCAAATTAAACACCGTCTTCCCATCGATCCACGTTGAATTGAACATTCAGCTCGACCAAAATGGGATGAAATCTGGATGGGTGTTGGGGACAAAAGCTATGGTGTCATTTGTTTTTCCTATATTAATTGTTTCTAACTATTTCCATTTCTAAATATAAAGAAAGTTTATTTCTAAAAATAAAATAGGGTTATTTTTTATCTTTTATATTTTTAAAAACACAAATGGTTGAAAATAATTTATATGAAAGGTAAATGGTAATATATCATTTGTCCTTATATCCCATCAAAAAACGTCTCGATCAAAAACTTATTCATCAAAATACATTGTATATTGAACTATATGGAGTGACATTATCATGGCTATATTGGGGCCTACTCCAATTATTTTGGGCCTACCACTAAAAGATAAAATAGGGTCGTTATGAACAAAAAGCAAAAACCCCTTATTCAACCATTTATGTTATTAACTAATATGCTTGACTAGTGTTTGTTAATTTAAATGTTAGTTAAATTTAGTTGATGATTAAAATTGGATTGTAGTTAGTGTTAGATGGTAAGAATTAGAGTAGAATTTTTCTTGAAAATTTGAAGAAGAAGGAGAAGCACTTGAGGAAAACTAGGGTTTTGGGGTTTTGGTAGCAAAGATGAAATTTGATTGTATCGACGTATATTTTTTAGCGGTGAAGAAGAAATGTGTGCATCTACGTCTCCCAAATCAGATTATCATGCTTTCGATCCGCAAGATTTGGGGTTTTTGTTGGACGAACAACAACGTGTGAACCAAAGCATATATGGGGATTTTATTCAAGCAAATGAAGATTCAACACTGTAAAATGGAGACCTTAATGCTTCCAAACGTCCGGTACATGTTTTTAGGATCTCGAAACATGTATTTTTGTAGTCTATAATCTCCAAAAAGTGAAAAAAATTTTACAAATTTTGACTTATTTTCTGCCTTCATATAACCCAGAATTTGTCATCGTAATCAACGATTTCACATTTTCTCAGAAATTACGATCAAGAATCGTTGGTTATGGTCATGAACAACGACCGATTCTGGTTCAGTTTTTGGGAAATTGCTAGGTGGAATAATCATTTGATTTGTGTTTCTCTATGTAATGATTCTAGTCGAGAAAGTGTCTAGAACTGTTGAATGCTAGAATCATTACACAAGTCAGTTCGCGTGTGCCGATTCTAGCATTTAGGGTTTTTTTCCCAAAATCAAAACTAGGTAGAATAGTTGGATGTGTAAGGACCTAAAGGCCGATTCTTTAGAATCTTTCGGACGAATGTTACCTATCCCTGTTGGCTTAATTTTCCGATTCATATTATAGATTGTTCAAGCGATCGACGGCCAACCTGAACCTGCGGCTCAGATGCGGCCTGATACTTCTGCTTACTACTACACTGATTTGGTGTGGAAAAATAAGGAAGATGTAAGACAATGGTTTATGGACAAAGGCAAGGAGATCAAATGCGCATTATTCTTAGGCCGTCGTACGAGGCGTGGTCTTTTGGAAATTGTTTGTGAGAGAAGTGGCAAGCATGAAAGTCACCTAGCAAAGGACAAACCGTATGTGAAGAGGACGTCAAGGGTCTACACGAGTAAGTCAAAGTCAAAGAAACATGATTGCCCCTTTAAGATTATAATGAATAGAGTCAATGGTGCCAATGTTGTATATAAACTTTCTAAAGTAAACAATGGTTGTCATAATCACAATTAATGTTAATTGAATTATTCGGCAATTAAATTAAGATATTTTTTCATTAATAGATAAAAACTTAAAAATACATATTTATCATTTTTTCATTAATAGATAAAAACTTAAAAATATATATTTATCATTTTTTCATCAATAGATAAAAATTTAAAATTAAGAGATATTCTTTTTCTCGGCGTGATCCTCAATTATTTTGGCAGCTTCGAAATGATGAAAAGGCGATCCTCTCCATTTGGTATATGCATCATGCGTCGTAAACCTACACCCTCTATGCCTAGCGATAAACTCGTTGTACTTGATGCACAATTTTTTAACATGAAAGAACCTATCAGCAACATAGTCGTCCCTGTAATCAAAGCGTGGACCCTTCTACTTCGCATCCGGCTTGGGAACGTAAGGTCCTCCTTTTACTTGTAGTCAAAATATACGCTCTCCCGATCTTTTTATGGAAAATCCATGACGGTGTAATAATTCCTAACTCATTCTGTTTCATCCACAACAGAGTTTAACCTTTCCTTTTGTTGGAATCGTTTCTTCAGTTCCTCTTTTTCCATGGCAGTCATTGGTTTGCTTCTTTTGCGTATCTCTTCTTCCATAGCCCTAATTGACTTGATAGTTGATGATGATGATGATGATGATGAAACTCCCTCCACAAAACAATGTTTTCGGTTTTGAGTGTTGCAATACTAATGACCTCGTCAAGTTCTTCCAAAGAGACTCTCCAAGAAGCCTCTTGTCTTGCTTCATTTTTATCTCTCTTCCAAACGGAAAACCAAACTTATATAGGTTTCGCACAATGGGTGGCTCCGGCTTTCTAAATACATCGCACCCACAAATTTCTGTATAATAACTAGTACTCTTGCCATTGTTCTACATGCCTGCGAAAAAAAAAATCAAGAATAAAGATAAGTATGGTTAAAGAGAAAAAAAAAATGAACTCAACAGAATCGGTGGTTAAGATAATATTTATCCACAGATTCTAACCATAAAAGTGTACAAAAAATGGATGGTGTTTAGAATCGTTGGATAAGACAGATCTTATCCAAAGATTCCCATATGAGAAAGTAAAAAATGAAGCAAAAGAATGGTTGGATACAGTCTGTCGTATCAAACGATTCTATATGATATTTGTTAAGAGAGACGTTCAGGTTCTTATCCAATGATTCACATCTCAGAGAGGTAAAAAAAATGACAACCTAGAATCGTTGGATACAGCAGATCGTATCCAACGATTCCAAAATGAGAAAAAGTAAAAAAACAAAAAAGGTAAAACCGTTAGATACGATCTGCTGTATCCAACGTTTCTGGGCATTACAATTAACTACGATTAATATGGACTAGAATCGTTCTATGTGGATGCATTGTATCCACTGATTCTGATGCATGTTCTTCATGTTCATGAAGATCATACAGAATCGTTGGATATGATACATCAACATCGAACGATTCTGGAAAAAAAAAAAATTCGCTAAAATTAAGATTAAAACACTTAGATTAATCAAAAATGCTATTAGAAGTATGGATTTACATAAATTTACCTTGTAGATCGTGTGAGATGAGAGATCCGAGATTTTTTTTGGAAAAAATTGGATTAGGATTTTTAGGATTTGATGGAAATAAAAAGTTTTTTTTTTGTTTAGGGTTTTGTTAGATTTGGAATGTAGTGAAAAATGAAAAGATTTTTATATTTATATTTTGATTTAAATATTAGGGTTAATTAATTAGTGGAGGGTAGTTTAATATTTTTTATAATATCTAATTAGACACCCCTTATCCTTTCACTTAGGTGGGAATAAAATTATGTAGTTTTAAAAAAATTTGAGTAGGCTCCGATATAGCCAGGTACATAATTAGCATCTATTGGTGGTGCATAAGAAAAAATCCAAATGGAAAAACTATTTAACAGTACTACTAAAGCATCGTTGATCAAACTATTTGGTGTCCTTTTTACAGCATTTTCCCTTCCATTCAGCGCAAAAACCTAGTTTTAACATTCCACTGGGAGATGAATATTCATAAAACCTTTTTTTTAGCCAAATTGATTGCCTCAAACATTGCTTTCCCCTCTGCTTGCTCAGCATCTAAAGCTTGGGTGGGGTGGTATCTAATTCGATGTTAGGTACCTACACAATCACGCACAATAAAACCTAGTCCTATATTGTTATTTTATCCTCGATAAATGAAGCATCTAGATAATTTTGTAAAATGGTATAGATGGAGGGAAGGGTATCCATTTTCTTCTGCTCATCGAAACTGCCCGCTTACACACGATCCTTTTATGGTGGCCTTATGGCTTCCGGGTGGGTCATGATTTTCGTGTGAGACCCATCTTTTTCATAGGATTTATCATCTCTCTCAATTGTAAGCAAATTTATAGCCTATTCTTCACTAAAACGACTTCATTATTCAACAACGGTCATTCGTGCTATTGTTTTAGAATTTTGGTCATCACTCTAGTGTCTTGTATGCTCAACTATATAGTCATAAAATTTCTAAAAATTTACGTCTTTGCTCCAGCGTTTTCTATCTTCAATGACGGTAACTCGTATTTTTTCTTAACATTTTAGTCTTCGCCAAAAAAACTTCTATTGTTAACTACGGCCTTTCATGTTATTTCTAAGCTTATTAGTCTTTAACTCTAATGTCTTTTTATTCAACATCGGTATTTCAAGGAATTTTTTACCACTTGAGTTTTTTTTCTGTTTTTCAACCACGGTTATTTGTGCTATATTATTGCATTTGCATCTTCACTCAAGCGTTTCTATCATTAACTATGGTGTTCGTCGAATTTTATAGCATTTAGGACTTTGCTCCAGCATCTTTTGTCTTTAACAACAGTCAGTTGTACTATTTGTTATTATTTTAGTCTTCAATCCAACACCTTTTATGTTCAACGACGGTCATTCGTGATGTTGAATTTCTTACCACTTGGTCTTTTGATTTTTACAACGGTTTCTTGTACTATTTTGTAACATTTTAGTCTTTACTCTACCGTCTTCTGCATTCATCGATGGTCACTCTAGCGTCTTCTGTCTTCAACAACAGTTACTCGTACTTTTTCTTAGCATATTAGTCTTGACTAAAGCGACTTTTGTCTTCAACTATGGTCATTCTTGTTATGTGTAAGCATTTTAGTCTTTAACTCTAGCATTTTTTATTCAACAACAGTAATTCATAAAAAAATTTATTCAACAACAGTAATTCATAAAATTTCTTAGCACTTAGGTCTTCTATCTTCAACTACGATCATTCTTGCTATTTTCTAGAATTTTTGTTTTCGCTCAAGCGTGTTTTATCTTTAACTATAGCCATTCGTTGAATTTTTTATGCTTTAAGTTTTCACACCAACTTCTTCAGTCTTTTAGTTTTCACACCTACTATTTTGTAGAATTTTAGTTTTCACTCTTGCATCTTATGTCTTCAATGACGGTTATTCATGCTATTTTTTAAAAATTTGGTCGTCACTTTAGTATCTTATTTGTTAAACTACGATTGTCGTAAAATTACTATAAATTTTGGACTTCGCTCCAAAGTTTATGTCATTAACAACGGTTGCTCGTACTATATTTTAGCGTTTTAATCTTCATTCTAGCGTTTTCCACCTTCAACTACAGCCGTTTGTGAAATTTTTGAACATTACGTCTTTACTCCAACGTTTTTATGTTTTCAATTACGGCCATTCGTATTGTTTCTAACTATTTTAGTCTTTACTCCAGAATCTTTTATCTTCAAAGACGCTGATTCTAAGAAGTTTTAAGCACTTAGGTCTTCGCTCCAACGTCTTTTATCTTCAACAACAGTCACTCTTACTATTTCTTAGCATTTTGATCTTCACTTAGTGTCTTCTGTCTTCAGCGATGATGGGGCAAGGGACCATTGTATCTTTCAAAAATAACATGGGGAGTCGGATGGGGTTTGGATTGGAGCTAAAAGTAAGAAGAGTTCTTATGGTAAGAATGGTAAATTTGTTATGGTGGAGACACCTCAATATGAGAACTCTTTTACAATGTTGAGTGACTTCAAGGAAGCTAGGTTCCCTTCCAGTGGATATGAAAGATTGGCTCTTACAAGAAATAAAGCTAAAGGTATAATTGAAAAATATGATGAAGATAGTGATGATTATGCGAACGAATGTTGATTTTGAGAGAAACTTAAAATTTATGTCTTGCGAGGATAAGGTTCTTAAATGAACTGAGAGAAAGGTCTCCAGGACTTAAATGGAATGGAAAAAATGATAGTAATTAGAGGTTGGGAAAGGGGCAATAACACATGCTAGGAGACAATAGTTTGTTTGGTTTTATTTTGCTCTGTGTGTTTCTTATGTTGCTGAATTTTTCATTGTTTGGAGTCTACTTTCTTTAGCCTCCTTCGGTCTTGTTGTCGCAAGTTTTTTTTCTCGATCAGAAGAGAAGATTCATTAAGATGGAAGAATGTATATAAGTTCTACCAAGAGATAGATAAAAAATAAAAAGGAAATTACATAAAAATATATGCCAAGTTGTTGAGTACTGAACTTGCAAAGTTTAGGTGTACTCGTTTGCTGGCAGCAGCTTCCACAGAGAGGACAAGGGTTTTAACCTCAATACCCAAATCAATATCAGTTTTGAAGTTGTAGTCCTCCTTGAGATGCGATAATGTCTTTCTTTCCTGATGGTATAGCTAACAGCTGTCGGAATGAGACTCCAAATATAGTTACCAAAATCTGAAAAATTTGAATGATGCCAACCAAGCGCCAGCATCTTCGTTGAAGCAGATACCACCCATGCCAACACTCATATGGTAAAACCATCGACCGTTCTCTATGCGCAATCTTGCAGTAAAGGAAAATGTGATCTTGTGTCTCAATATCATTGCCACACAACACACAAGAGTTATAGATTGTTATACCTTTACGCCGCAACATATCAATAGTATTAAGCTTGATACCCTCCTTGGAATCTGGAGTTTTCCTTGATACCCTCATTCTTGTTTGGCTTAGGCAATCTTTCTCTTGTTTTTATTTTTTCCTTATTAATAAAAATTAAATTTTTCCCCTAAAAAAAGAATTCAATCAATGCTAGCTTTCGGGATTGGAATGATATTTCGCCGATTAGGATTGTATGAACCCAAAACCAATTCATGCATTTTCCAATCTCACACTTTTACTTAATTGATCAAGTAGTTAGTCCCTGGTATTAGTATCCCGTGCACTAAATTTTGCCCCTACGTATATAACTCCCAAATTTAAATGAAAAATTTTCGAGATGTCACTGTGATTACTAAAAATCTGGGTCTTTGGATCACAACCAACAAAGTCAAAAATATGGTAAAATCAAACATATTAACAGTTTGAAGAGTGAATTAAAACATATATCAACACAATGGTTTAACGTGGTTCGAAAATCAAATTGTCTACATCCACGGGTGATAAAGATTTGGATTATTTCTTATTCATGTTCATATATTACAGATAGATATTATGATACATAATTAAAATCTATTATCAAAGAAACAATTGAACTATCAAAATTAATACAAGTCTCATACCTAAACTCTTTGCCTTTATCCTATTCCTTTTCCAAGTTTTTCTCCTTAGATTTTTTCGGTTCCCTCTTTCTGTTTTAGAGTTTGGTATTTATAGCCAATATCATGGGTCCCTCCAATCTAACTTTCCACCTATTTGTTCTTATCTAAACTTTGGAATGATGTGTATCCGCAAGACTTATTTGTATTTCCCGCAAGACTTGATTTGTGTACTTTGCATTTTCCTTTGTTTCTTGCTTGATATCCCACACCTCTTTTGCGGATTTGTACTGAAGTTGTCATTTTTAAATTTGGATGAACGTTGCTATCTTTTAAAATCATAGCATGTTTGACATGTGGTTATTCTAAATTTGCATGTCTGATACGTGGCTATTGAAAGTGACTTGTCATGCTTTAGTCTCTTTTGTTCCGCAACATGTATAACTGAGACGTGTCCATCATGTATGAATGTTTGTCAATTCCGTTCATTGTGTCAGGCTTTCCCACAACTTATACAGTCATGCAACGAAACTGTCTATTTCGTGCAGTGTGCCATGATTTCCCGCAACTTGCGTGTCAATCATGCAGCGAGGCTGTCTGTTTCAGTACTTATCAAAAAGCCTTGTTCATTGTTTCTCGTTCCATCATATTCTGATACTCCTTCCATAAGATTTGAACACGTGGTTTTTTGGGATTTTACACCCTCACAATTTGCCCCCTTTTTTCTTTTGAATTTTAACATATGGCAAAAATTGGAAAAAGGAAAAAAGTTATTACTCTTCAGATTTTCCCGCCACTAATAAATTTTCCTCTCTGTGTAGCATTACTTTATTGACGGTTTTGTTGGTTTCGAGAAAAGCTCGTCTCTGATAAAGTTTCTCTCTCACTTTCCTTTTTTTGACGGCTTTGTCAGTTCTGATATTCTCATATTTAATAAAAAACTTTTCACATCTCTTATCTCACTTTTCATCTTCTTTGTCTCTTTCTTCTTAAAATCCCTTTTCATTCCTCTGAACTTTTCAGTAATTTCTCTTTGATTAATCCTCTTTGTGTTGATTAAGGATTTCTTGCATCGGAATCATGTCTTTTTTTTTATTCAGTTCATTTGATTTGATTCTTGTTCTTACTTTGTTACAGGTAATACTCCTTATATATTCATGTGAATTAATTTCTGTTTTTTCTCTTTAATGTATTTGTTTCTGTTTGTCTTCTGAATGAATGATGTTAATGTTTTTGTTTTGATGTCTGATCGTCCTATTGAATCATGGATATTTTGTTTTCTTGAATCATGAACTTTCATGATTGAATGATTATGATGAACTTTTGATGTGTGGTTTTCAGAAAGTTATTCACTTATTTAGATTCTGGTTCAATAATCATCCTGTTGTTCTTCTGTTTTGTAGAGTTTATGTTCTGTTCTTGCTTCTCATCATGATGAACTTAACTTTTCTTATTTTCATATGTAGATAAAAATGTATCATGACTAGGAATCTTGATAAAAAAGCTGCTGGTGGTGCTTCTCATCAGGATGATCATCCTTTAAAAAGGAGATCATCTCGTTATTTCGTAAAGAAGAAGAAAACAGGAGATCAACCTAGTATTCCAAATATTCATCCTGCTGATGGTATTGCCGTTGCGGCCATTAGACCAGCTTCTAAGAATAGACGTTCAAATGAGAACTTAAGATTTAGGTCAATGGATATTGAGGAGTTTAAAGAGAAGCACCAACTTCAACAATTTAAAGTTTCCTTCTGTGATCCCGCTGAAGGAGAAAAATTACACTTGATATGATGAAGAAATTTGAGTACAGCGACAACAAGCTGTTAATACCCGCAGGAGTGTTGGATGCGGGTTTGAGGCTTCCTCTATACAAGAGCAGGGAATCTTTCCAATATGAGGTTCTTGCGAGCCGCAACAAGTCTAGGCACGGATTGGTTCGATCTATTGCCCAATATAATGGGAATTGGTGGCGCGTGCTGGACGAATGTAGTAAGCGCAGCAAGGGAGAAACCAATTTCACATGTTACGTTCCCAACCCTGCGGAACGTGAGCATTATACCGTAGACAACTTCCACGCTACATATGCTGATAACATAGCTGCGAAGAATTATAAGAAATTGAGTGTCGGACCGAGCCGCAGAGGTGGTGAAGGATTTCCTTTGCTTTTGGAGATTGATAATTCCAAGTTATACGTCATCCCCGGGACGCAAGAACCTCTTCAGGAAAATATACGTGATGACAATGATTTCAGGTGGTACCACACTCCCTGATAATTGAAGGTCCATGAGTTTTCGGATCTGTTCAAGAAAGAGTGGTCCTCAACCTTTTATCGCGCCTTCTCCCGGACTGCCCTTGGCAGTTAAATTTCAAAGGCTTTACCTTCTCTCCTAACGATATGGTATGTAGAATTCTCTCTACTTATTTATTTCGTTTTAAACATTGCTTAATTGTTGTTTCACTTTTTCTTATATAGACGCAAGTTGAAGGAGGCTCGAAAGTTGATTCGGGTAGTAAGCGCAAAGCTGCAGCTTCAGTAGAAAAGGTATTGATTTATTCAAATGTATTGCACGATCCTTATGAATCTTATTTAATAAATTTCAGCTGTATATTTTCAGGGTCGGAAAAAGGATAAAGTTACGCCCCGTGTTTCTACTGACAGGGAGGAAGGAGAAATCCGTGATTCTCCCCGTTGTCAACCAATGCTGAGAACTGCTGATAGCTTTGTCGAACCTGAAAGGGATGTAGAAGAGCCAAATGTTCCTCTTCAGGTGACAAACTTTTTGACCCCAAAGCCGTTTGCTACCGCAGTGGAAGCTACGGGTGTTGCGGGTACTTGTTCGAACTATTCCGCAGATGCTGAATTTTCCTTTCTTACTTCTCAATTTTCTCCCTTATTTGAAGATGATCATTTCGTACCTTCTACGAGCGAAGATGATTCATCTGATAAGGAGGATCTCCCCGTTCATGATAAATCGAGGAATATTGGGGTAGAAGGGGGTGAGCCGGAAAATGCTATAGTTGAAGTGGGTGAGCCAGCAAGTTCTGCGGTAGAAGCTGCTTCTATCGAGGGTAATGTCGAAGGCATGGATTTCACTGATGCGGTTCAGATGAATGAAGCAATCCCGCATAGTGATAAGGGTAAAGGGATAGCGGAAGATAAGAACCTTATGGATAAAGAAGAAGAGGCCTTTCGCTGGTTTATGTCTAAAGAGTTGTTGTCTGTTCCGTGTGACTTTCAGCCGGTGGAGTCAGATAGCCCTGCAGTTGCTAATCTGCGGGAGCACATGCGGTCTTCACCGTATGATGCCGTGAAAGAATCCTGGTTAAAAGGCCAAGGCCATCCCGTTGACTCCTTCTTCTACATAAATAAGCCTTTATCTCTTGTGGAGACGGTTGCACTTGCAGACGGTGAAGCGTACTCTTTCCCGCAACAAGCTCTTTTGCAGGTATTTTTATTATTTTAATAACCTTAAATTTCGTTTTATTTTCATCTTTATTTATAACTTTAATCCTATAAATCGCAGCTTGCCCCGGGTCAAAACGTTGTATATGTGGTTTATAAGTTCTATAAAGGACGATCCATGAAGATGAAGACTCAATTTAGGACTGTGGAAGAAGAAGCTGCAGGTTTGAAGCGGGAAAATGATGCGCTTCGTCAACAGTTACTTCATCTTCAAAATCAAGGTTTAATACTTTTCCTCTCGTCATTTTTCTTACTTTATTTTCATGTTTCCTGAATTATTTTATGAGATCAGCGGGGGATTCAAACCTTGTGGTTAAGTTGCAACATAGAGGCATGCGTCTGACAGAACATGTATTGAAAGTCAATAGTGAAAATGTGGAAATCAAGGGAAGATTCAATACTCTGGTTGATATGATGAATGAAACTAAATCAATGTATGAGGAGTTGACTCAAAACACTGGCTTTTATATGGAGATCTCATCCGCAAGAAGAAAGAGTACAATGCTACTTTGCTATGGACTAAGGATTGTCTTCTTGAAGCGCGAGCACGGCCAGAGAAGTTGGAAGAAGAAAATCACAAGCTTTGCGTGGAGCGCCGGAATATCCTTGTGGGATTTTCTTGTTCCAGGTCACATCACAACTTTCAGCTCTCTTCTTATATCGCGCAACTGATTAAAGATAGAGACAACTCGGTTGCAAATGCTTATGCCAAAGGGAGAGCACTTGTTGATGCTCAAGCTAAAATCCGCAGCTTATCCGATACCGTTTTTCATCGTGAGAGTGACATTTTCCGCTTGCATAGAGAGATGGAAAAGTATACAAGCGAATCAAATCAGTTGCGGGATAATGACTTATTGAAACAAGCAGAGTTAGATCGATGTCATCAAGATCTTCAGCAACTTACGAATAATTATTTGAAACTTTTATTGAGGGTTTTAGCTCATGTCTAACTTCTCTCTGGCCAGGAGGAAATTAGGATGCAGTCCCTAGAGCACCTCCTGAAATGGAGAGTACCTGATACAATAATTAATGTCATGTTAGGCATCCCTGTGGCGAAAGGTCCAATAGTCATAAACTCATAGACATTTACATGGACTTTCTAGAGAGATTGCATTTGTTCTGCTTTACCTAGTATGAGCGCAAATTTTTGTATGAGTGCATCGATGGTTAGGGGTAATATGGTTTGAGATATTGTGCATTCCAAGGATGCCTTAAGATTTCTCCATTCATATTCCGCAAATGGTACGAACCCTGTCCCGTAATGTCTTGTATAATGTATGGTCCCCCCCCCCATGTAGGTGCAAACTTTCTTGCTTTTTGTCCCTTTGGTATTCCGGGATTTGCCGTAGAACATATTGCTCTTCCATAAAGTTCCGCAACTTCACTTTCTTATTATACTCTCTTGCCAATCTTCTTTGATAATTTTCCATCTTTTGGAGCGTAACTTCTCTTCTTTCTTCTAAATCATCCAATTTTTCAAGCATTAGGTCTGTATTCAAATTGTTTTCCCATGCTTTTGTCCTTGTTTTGGGTAAAATAATTTTTGTTGGTATAACCGCTTCCGCTCCATAAGTAAGAAGAAATGGTGATTCTCCAGTAGCTTATCTTCTTGTTGTGCGATATGCCCATAGAGTATTATGAAGTTGTTCGCACCATCGTTTATGATGTCCATCTAGAGTCTCCTTTAGATTTACGGCAATAGTTTTATTCGTAGCTTCATCTTGTCCGTTACTTTGTGGGTAAAGTGGAGTGGACTTGTTCTTTTAAATACTTCGAAAAACATATCAATATTTTTCCCTTGTAATTGTTGTCCATTGTCTGAGACTATTGCTACCGGAATTCCAAATCTGCAAATTATATTTTCGAATAAAAACTTGAAAACATCTGTATCTCTAATGTGAGCAAGAGCTTTGGCTTCAACCCATTTAATGAAATAATCTGTTGCTACGATCAAGTATTTTCTTTTTTGTGTGCCTTCCACTAAAGGTCCAACAATATATACCCCCCATTTTGCAAACGGCCACGGGCTGAGCATAGAATTAAGTTTCGTTGTAGGAGCTTTAATTCTTTTCGCAAAGCATTGACATTCTTCGCATCTTCTTGCCAGGCTGTCCGCATCTTTATGCATAAATAGCCAGTAATACCCTTGCATCTTTGCTTTTAGTGCGAGTGACCGTCTTCCACTATGATTCCTTGCATCTCCATAATGGATATATGTAAGAATACGTTGTCCTTCTGTTTGTGACAGACACCGAAGTAGTGGTCCCAAAAAAGACCTGTGGTATAAAATTTTATCCCACAATTGATAATTTGCGGGTTTTGACTGCACTTTTCTCGCCTTTATAGTGTCTGCGGGAAATATCCCATTTTGTAAGTATTGATGTATTGAGATCCTCCAGTCTTCTTCGGATGATTCATTTTCTGGTTTCTGTGTAAAGTTTGCATCATCCTTAGTGGTTGCATCTTCAATATCTTCATCCAGTTCTTCCATGTTCTCGACTGCCCATAACCTAATTGATTGCTCATAGATTCGCCCAATTTTGACCACTGATGTATTTTGATCTTTATCATTAAAGAAATAAATGCTAATGCATCAGCATGACGATTCTTTTCTCGGGATAAATGTTAAAAATTTATGTTTGGAATTTGGGATGCCAGTTTTTGAACAAGATTCTTATATGCTATCAAATCTTCATCAAATGCCTGATATTTTAGCTCAACCTGCCGAATTATCAGTTGTGAATCACTTGTAAGTCGTACATCATTTATTCCCAACTCGATGATGAGTCTTAGAGTATGAACCACAGCCTCATACTCTACTATGTTATTTGTATGTTCATCGAATTCAAGACGAAATGCATGTACCATCCGATCTCCTGTAGGAGTTGTAATTACAATTCCGATTCCCACTCCTTCTTTATTTCGTGCCCCATCAAAAAATACTTCCCATCTGTGGGAATTTACAGAACTCAAAATTTCTTGGGAATCATCATATTTTATTTCGGGAAAACCTTGGATTTCGAAACCATCATCTAGTGGTAAATCCGCAAGGAAATCTGTCAAAACTTGTGATTTTTGCGCAGTTTGCATTTCAAATATGATATGGAATTGTTCCAATTGTGCATTCCATTTTTCTATTCTCCCAACTTTTCCCGATTGTTTAATACAGATTCTAGCGGAGCTTTACTTGGTACCCTCACATAGTGTGTAAGAAAATATGTGCGCAACTTTTGTATGGAAAAAAACAATGCTAATATCAATTGTTCAATTTCGGTGTAATTCCTTTCTGCAAGATTAAGAGTTTTACTGATGTAGTACACTGGTTTCTCTATCTTTTCATTTGTTCGTACTAATACCGCGCTTGTAGCATCCTCTGTTGCAGCTATATACAAGGCAACCACCTCTCCAGGCCTCGGTTTTCATAGTGCGGGTAATGTGGAGAGATAAGCTTTAATGTTTTGAAAGGCTTGCTCACAACTTTCATTCCATGCAAACTTGCTTTTCTTATTCAGTGTGTCAAAAAAGGGTTTACATTTATCTGATGATCTGGCAATGAATCTGTTAAGTGCAGCTAGACGTCCATTTAACCTTTGTACTTCTTTCACATTCTTCGGGGATGACATATTTACAATTGCTTGTATTTTTGCTGGATCAACTTCAATCCCCTTTTTTGTGACCAAGTAACCCAAGAATTTTCCGGATGTAACTCCAAAAATACATTTATCCGGATTAACTTTCATTTTATATTTGCGTAGAGTTTCAAATATTTTCCTCAAGTCTTGTAAATGATCCTTTGAAAGTTTACTTTTTACAAGCATATCATCTACGTAGACTTTCAAAGTGTGGCATATCCATGGTTTAAAGGTTGCATCTACCAATCTTTGATATGTCGCTCCCGCATTCCTTAACCTGAATGGAATTCTAGTATAGCAATACAAACCGTGTGGGGTAAAAAATGCAGTATGTTCTTAATCCTCTTCAGCTAAAGCAATTTGATTATACCCTGACTGTCCATCCATGAAAGATAATGCTTCATGTCCCTCAACTGCATCTACTAGTTGATCAATGCTTGGAAGTGGATAACTATTTTTAGGGCGTGCCTTGTTCAAATTAGTAAAGTATATGCAAATCCTTACTCTTCCATTCTTCTTGGGTACAATTACCATGTTTGGTATCCAAGTTGGGTACCGCACCTCTCGAATAAATCCTGCATCCATGAGTTTCTTTAGTTCTTTCGAAAGGAAAATGATACTCGGGTGCCACTTTGCGTATACGCTCCCGAAAGGGTGTAGTACCCGGATGTATATGCAACTCATGACGGACAATACTTAGATCAATGCCTGGAATATCCTCCATTTTCCATACAAAAATATCCATATAATCTCTAAGTAAAATAACCAAATCACGCCCCGTTTCTGACTCCATTAATGTTCTGATCTTGATTATTCTCGTGGATTCTTCCGTTCCTATATTGACATTCTTGGTTTCTTCAACTGATGAGAAAGTTGATTTGGAAGCTCCTAAAAATGTGGAGGCATCCTTTAATTGCTATTATGGCATGATACCCTTTTCTTTAATTTTTGGTATGCTCCCTTCTGATTGAGTGTTTTCGTTTGTTTCCTTCACCGATCTTTTACCCGCATCCTCAATCAAATATTGATTTATTGCTTATTCTTTTGCTTTTCTTTTTCGCTTTTTTCCTTCTATCTTGTTGTTGTTGAACTCGTTCCTCGTTCATATAAGTTTCTGCAAGGATACAAGATCTTGCATCATTCTGATCCCTCTTTATTTGCATTTCCCCTTGTGGTGTTGGGAATCACAAGTATTGATGATATGTTGAGGTTACTCCTTTCAATTGATGGACCCAATGTCTACCAATTATGGCATTATATGGAGACGGTGCCTCCACTACACTGAATTTAGTCAAAATGCTTATTGGTCCTGCCATGACCTCAAGTATAATATCTCCTTTTGGTTTTGACGCTATCCCATTAAATCCATAAATAGTGTAAGAAGAAGGTGTGAGATGATCATCTTTTAACCCCATTTTTTGAAATGTGTCTTAAAATAACACATTAATTGAACTGCACCCATCCATGAGAATCTTCTTCACATTCCATCCGGACATTGGTAGAATCAATACCAGCGGATCATTATGTATTTCAATTTCTTGATCAACTTCGCCCGTTGAAAAAGTTAACGAGGTATCCATCCATTCTTCCCATGTTTCTGTGACTCTTCCCGCAACTTTGAAGACTTCATGACTGTGAACTCTTTTACGCAGCTTCTTATCAATGGATACGTTCATAGATGATTGACATGACTCGGTATAGGAAATCATATTGATGGTTTGGTTATTCTGTGGAATGTTTACAGTTTTTCCCATGTTGAGCCTTGGTGGAGGATTAGGTAAATAAAGAAATTCTTTAAGCTCTCCCGCATCAATTAATTTTTGGACTTGCAATTTTAAGTTCTTGCATCTGCTTGTGGGATGGCCATGAAAGCAATGGTATTCACAATAATCTTTTGAACCCAACGTGTATGTTGCTTTCCTTTTGTCCATGACCATTCAAAATCTTGCATATTCTTGATTGTATTTAAAATTTGTGGATATGAGGTATTGAGTTTAGTAAAAACCCGATCTTCAGATTGTCGATTGAACCTTCTTTCCTCATCCGCCCTACTTCGTTTAAATTCAGTGTTTGGGTTTTCTACCGCAACCCGCTTTTCTTGTTAATGGTTCCACAAAATTCGCTCTGTTGACAATTCTCTGATGTTGAGAAATTATTCTTGGATGTTGTTTTTGAATATCCTGTAATCTTGCATATTTTTCAATAATCTCCCTTAGATCCCCTTCAGTTTTTGGATCATTTCCATGAATATCCACAAAAAGTGGGCTCATGCGGTTCGTTATTCCCCATTTGTAACAATTGATAGAAATTTCCGAACTTACATTGCCTATCGCTTGACATATGGCCTGCCAATGATCCGTATAGTCTCGGATAGTTTCATCTGTCCAAGACGCTAGAGCAAATAATTTGTCCATCCCAGCATTTGCGGGCTTATTGTACATGTACGTCTCTAAGAATTTACGAGTCAATTGTGGGTATGAATGTATCGACCTCTCTGGAAGATTATCATACCATGTTAATGCTGACCCTTTCAAACTTGAAGGAAAATATCGACACATAACAATATCATTTTGTTCCCAACGGGTCATATTGAAGTTGTAGTATTTTAAGTGAGCCGCTGGATCCTTTGTCCCATCAAAACATTCCAAGATGGGAAGATTGCATTTATGCGGGATAGACGCATGCGCAAGGTGAGAAGCCAACGGTGTTCTACTAGCTTTTTTTAGTACTTCTTCAAGTTGTCATCCCTCCTGTTTATTTTTCAAAGTTTTGATTTCTTCTCTCATTTGTTCCAAGTCCTCAAAATATTTTTGCCATTTGTTGTTTTGCGGCTCTGAATCATCAAAGTCTATTCCATCTGGTTCATACCGCTGACTTGTTTTTTATTTTTTTTGAATATCATTACTCTTTGATCTTTATTGATCCTTTCTTTACTTTTTATAGATTTGTTTGAGCTTACTTCTTGCCCCTGTGATCTAGTAACAGATGCTTCTGCATCTTTTTGGACCTTCTGTCTGAGCATCAGTTTTTCTTGAGTTAAGAAAGCAATTTTCTCTGCACAAGATTTTTGATCTTTGCGCATTTCATTCAATTCTTTGAATAGTAGATTAATGGGGTCAACCCTGTTTTGTGATGCTTCTTCATGTGGTTGGTTAATTGATTGATTAGCTGGGATATTTTCTTGAGCATCCAAGGGTTGCGGTCCTTGGGACTCCTCTACTATTTCTCTTTCCAGATGAGCCTCTATTGTTTGATTTACCAAATTTCTTATTCCATCTTGTCCTTGTGTGGATTTGTTTGCTACTGTCTACATTGATGTAATTTCTTTTAGAATAATATAATATCTTCTTGGCTCAATCTAGTGTTGTTGTATAAATTTTTATGTCGATGTTCTAACAAGAGTTCAGATAATGAGATATGCGTTTCACATAATTTTAATATCCGTAATATAAAACAATTTGATTGATAGAAAACATTTAGCTAAAATTTGAAATATCACACAAAAGCCAGAAAACTTTTCAATTTAACTTAGGTTTTATGTGTTCATCAAATCATTTTTACAACCAAATCAGAAGCAATTTCAGAAATTCAATTTGAAGCTTATTTTATTGTTTTGAGAAAATTCATAACTAGATAGCTGCAATACAATTTTAATTCATACAATCAATTGATTCAGAGACACATAACTTTAATGGTTTCAAGCTAAATTCTCTTACAAAATCATTAAAGAGCATAATGTTATGGTGGGAGTTTATGAACAGAGTTTTTAAACCCAAGATTTAGATAACATCTAAGGTAATCATAAAATATTAATATAAATGAAAGGTATCAATTAAAGAAGTATCATAATAGTTAAACTTATATAAACATCAGTTGAGAAATTTGGAGAAAAACTATATGCAGAATCTTGAAATATCACTTAAAGAGGAAAAGATTCCTGATTAAAAACGTTGAAAATAGGGGGTTTTATAGATAGCAAAATTCAAGGTTTGGAAAATGAAGATTTGGATAGGTAGAATAAATTCTTTTACCTATCCCTGTTTCTAGCGCCAAATTGTGATTACCAAAAATTTGGGTCTTTGGATAACAACCAACAAAGTTAGAAATATGGTAAAATCAAATCTCTAAAAATGATAACGTAACATATTAACAGTTTAAAGAGTGAATTAAAACATATATCAACACAATGGTTTAACGTGGTTCGACAATCAAATTGTCTATATCCACGGATGATAAAGATTTGGATTATTTCTTATTCATGTTCATATATTACAGATAGATATCATGATACATAATTAAAATCTATTAATCAAAGAAACAATTGAACTATCAAAATTAATACAAGTCTCATACCTAAACTCTTTTCCTTTATCCTATTCCTTTTCCAAGTTTTTCTCCTTAGATTTTTTCGGTCCCCTCTTTCTGTTTTAGAGTTTGGTATTTATAGCCAATATCATGGTTCCCTCCAATATAACTTTCCACCTATTTGTTCTTATCTAAACTTTGGAATGATGTGTATCCACAAGACTTATTTGTATTTCCCGCAAGACTTGATTTGTGTACTTTGCATTTTCCTTTGTTTCTTGCTTGATATCCCACACCTCTTTTGCGGATTTGTACTGAAGTTGTCATTTTTAAATTTGGATGAACGTTGTGGTCTTTTAAAATCATAGCGTGTTTGACATGTGGTTATTCTAAATTCTGCATGTCTGATACGTGGCTATTGAAAGTGACTTGTCATGCTTTAGTCTCTTTTGTTCCACAACCTGTATAACTGAGACATGTCCATCATGTATTAATGTTTGTCAGCTCCGTTCATTGTGTCAGGCTTTCCCGCAACTTATAAGTCAGTCATGTAACGAAACTGTCTATTTCGTGCAGTGTGCCATGCTTTCCTACAACTTACGTGTCAATCATGCAGCGAGGCTGTCTGTTTCAATATTTATCAAAAAGCCTTGTTTCAGTGTTTCTCGTTCCATATATTCTGATACTCCTTCCATAAAATTTGAACACGTGTTTTTTGGGGATTTTACACCCTCACAGTCACCAAGCACAAAATCGGGCTCAACATACTCTTACTCATGGGGCAACCTCGATTTACTTTTCAAGCAAAGCTTTCTAGTTTCTAAGACACTTTCATCCCATGCAACAGGTGCCGAACAATGAACAATATTTTCAGCCGTTTAATTTTGTAGAAGACTTCCAATATCCGTTACAACAACTAAAATTAATTAATACATAATAACGTCCATCAACAGCTCCGATACCGCCAAGTGTTCAGAGGCTAGGTCTCAAAAACAATAAATGGACCCACATACTCTTCTCAGTTTCAGAAATCAACGGCCATTGACACTTCTGTAACGTAATTACGATGGTGTCCTTCTAAAATCAGTTTGTGCATTCTCCATATAAAGTCCTCCCCACCCCTTTTGAGGCGCAACTGTAAGCCTACAAAAATACTCATCTCTTTAGCTTTCTCTTATGATCATTAACATACACTACAAGCAAAAATGTGTGGAGGTGCGATCATCTCCGACTTCATCGAGGCTCGACGAGGTCGGAAAATGACTACTCAAGACCTCTTGGCCGAATTCGATATGTTCTTCGACAACACAACGGTGGTGGTTTGAACAAGTTCAATCAAACTAAGGTAAGTTTTTGTAGCACTTGGTTTTGAATCTTGATTCTTGATACCGCATCATCAATACGTGAAATTACCTGCAATTCAGGTTACCAATGAAACGAACGAAGGGCGAATGAATAAGGCAAAGCTTATAAAACAAGGAGGAGGTAGAGCAAGGAAGAACGTTTGCAAAGGAATTAGACAGAGGCCATGGGGCAAATGGGCAGCTGAAATTCGTGATCCACGACAAGGTGTTCGAGTTTGGCTTGGTACTTATAGCACTGCTGAAGAAGCAGCTAGAGCTTACGATGTTGCAGCTAAGCGCATTGGAGGTGACAAAGCCAAACTTAATTTTCCTGCTGATCAACAACACTCACAAGTACCATTGCAGCCACCTGCAGCACCACCATCCAAGAGGCGATGTTTAAGTTCCAGTTCGACTCAGTCGAGTTATTATGAACCAACTTTCATGCCCTTTCAAGAAGGAATAACCTTTGATCATAAATCACCTGCTGGCTGGTCTGGAAGTACTAGTACTACAACAACTGATGATCAGATCAGCAGTAACGAACTGAAAGAACAGATATCAAGCTTGGAATCATTCCTAGAGCTGGATACTGACGAGTTGTTAAGTGAAACCCCCCGAATCAGTTGGTATGTGGTTTTTAGACAGTGATCCCACTCCTCCTACTACTGATTACCTCAACTTTTACTGAACCGCAACTTGTGATTTGTTCCGAGTCGACTCGGTTACCTAAATATGTGTGTCACTTGTCGTTATGTTAAGGTTTGGGGTACTCTTTCCGGTGCATACAAATTATTTACTACATTTAAATAAGTATGCACCGACGTTTCTTTTGCGTCGGACCACTTGTCGTTTTCTATGTGTTAGTTTTTCTTTTCTGAATCATTATGTGTTAGCTGCTAGGACGAGGAGAAAACTTGATGTTCATAGAATCTTAGCCAATGTAGTTAATGTCGGCTGAGATTCTCGGTCTCCGTCGATGGCTGAAATTAATCTTTTTCACGGTCTGATATTAGTCTAGATGTCAATCATTCATTTCTAAAAAAATTGGGGTATAAAATTAAACTTCTGCTTAAAAACTAAGTACCATATGATAAATAGAAAAGCAGTTTTAGGCCTTTAGCTACTGCATTTTTTTTTAACAAACTTTCAAGTGTATGAATTCAGATTTCTCAGCAACAACAACCAAAACCAAAAATGTTCAACTCTATATCCTATGGTGAGGGAAAACAGGTTCAAAGAAAAAAACTGAAAGACAAACAAAATGGCCACAAAAAATTTCTATTAATTTTTAAAATTATTTTTTAGAATCTTACAAAACAATGGTTGTTATTTTATTTTCTTTGAGAACGGTGATTGGTTCAAAATCGAGTAAAACGAGTTAAGGGTATCAAAAATAAGGTCACAACTGATAAACATTACATGTAAATATTGTATTGAAAAAAGGGTCAAAATATCCAAAGAGTAACAAATACAAATAGAGACACGATCGGAAAAGAGTAGAACACCATCTTTATTTGACAAGATTTCTTTTAAAGGAGATAACTCTTGTAAAAGGAGAGTGTCATGCCCATACATAATCAATTCCAAGTGTTTTTGAAGAATTTCTTCTCTATAATGACCAACAAAAAAATAGGTCACAAAGACAACATAGAATTGTTTTAAAAATGCCGTTGCAAACAAATAACGTAAAAGATACAAAAGACAAAAAAAACTTAAAACCATACAAAGTTACAAAAAGAAAATATAAGAAAACCCTACTCAAAGAAGGTTGGCGGCATTGGATTTTTTTTTTTTTTAAGGTTAAGAGAATGGGGTTGAACCCTCCATTTTAATGAAACCTCGGTGTTCATTAGTTTTGAGATATGAAGTCATTAAAATCATCAAAACCTTATATTTTTTTTATCAATTATTTTGTTTGAGTGATGATAGCAGTAATCTAAGTATGAAACTTGTTAATACCAAGCTCTATCAGTAGAAAAGAGAAAAAAAACTCTTACGCATTGTTAATTTTCACTAAAAAAAATTACATATATAATTGTCTAGTTTTATGTCATCCTTAGACAACCCATTATACTTGGTTTTTCTTTATTTTTTTTTATTGATTTTTCTTTGATGTTGACGAGTTGAACTCAAATCATTAATGTTATCATTAAGTAGTTTTGCATTTGTACTACAGTAAAATAGGCCTATTTCACTTGGTCTCTCTTTTGATTGCTGGTTTGTCCTTCCGACCCATAAGACTTGCTTGTTTAATTATGCTTAATAGCTGTGTCCCAATTGCTTCATAACATTGGAAAAATTCTTCTTTGTTCACCGGATTGAAAATTTGTAATCATCTTGGCACTTTTTTTAGTTCGTACGAATTACACTACAATATAAAATACAATAAAAATATCACTTAGTCAAGTAATCCTGCATCAATAGGACTAAAAAGGAGAGGTGCAGATGAACTAGTATGCGGATTGCTGCAACTTGTTTATTAAGTTAATCTAAAATGTAATCCTTTTAAATTCAGTAATCAATTATTAGCATCTTAAAAACCAATCAATTTGATTAATCTATTCTTCCTCCTTTTCTTTCTTTTAAGCTTTTTGATTAATCTTAATTTGCCAAGCTTTTTTTTTTATCTTAATTTGATTAAGGTTTCTCTTATATTATCAGTTATCAATTTAACAAATTAATCCATCTAATGTAACTTTATCCAATTGATCAAGCTGTTAGCGCTAAATGAACTGCAATGCCAGTATCTGTTTTTCCCAAGCTGAATTCCGTTAGGATCTAGAACAAGAGTAGCATGTGGCATGCGGTTTTGAAGTGGTTTATGTGGGATCGGTCTATTAATTTATTTCATTTTTAGAAAATTCATCAAAAGCCTACGTTTAAAACCAAAAAAAATCCATAGAGCGAACAAAACACATTTTCTAATATTTTATCAAAACATCAAAATATCATTTCCAATAGTTGGAATGTTTCATATTATATTCCCTTGGAAAGCATATAAAGGGATCCATAGTAAATATCAAATTTTAAAAATATGTTAAAAATAATTATTGTTTACGGTATAAAACGTTATACAAAGAACATTGATTAATTTTCTAGTAAATGCATATATGATATGTATCCAATTTTTGATGCATGGAGTTCACTCATTTTCCAAGTCGATAGATAAACAACGTGTGTCTGTTGTTCAGAGCATATATAAATACCTTAACAAAAAATATCAACATTTTATATATTATTTCGTGTTTTTAATGCAGATATAACATGCAATCATCATTTTTTCTTAACAGAAAAACTAATTGATTTATATTAAAAACCGACTAGGTAGTTAGGACTAGCTGATGGAGGTGTTAAACTCGTCCGAAATATATTTCTTACTTTTCTTATACTAACTAGTAGAATAGTGATAACCAGGTTCGTTCCTCAGGGAACGTTGAGTTAAAGTTGTCGATAAATTTCTGAAAACAAAACTAATGCAAAGATATGAAAACAAATAAAAGAATATGATATGAGGATGAGAATGATTAAGGATTCTTTCTTCACTTGTGAACTTGAATACAAGTGAAGTCTTCTTCGAAATACGTTTACTAAAAACCGTAGAAAAGTTATGAGTTCAACAAGTCTATTAGACTCCAAGGTCACTTTGTAGAATAAGTTCTCTACTCGTTTCTTGCCAATTAAGCCACTTTGAATAAGCTCTCTTGTATAACTTTATTGACCGATATGCTCTATGTCGGGTAGATCCTAACCCCCTGATCATAAGTTTGACATGTTAACTTAGGATTATCTTTCACACATCAAAATCCACAACATCCCATTGCAACGTTGATGCTTCTATACTATTGATTAAATCACCATAACAATTACAGATTACGGCTCAATTGTCTAGCGTTAGAATCGGAAACAAGCATTCAATTGGCCACTCGAATAACTCGAAAACAATTCTTTTCATAAGCTTGGTAAAAGACAAACAATAAAACAATATGGAAAAGAAAGATTAACTTGTAAAATCAATTCTTTTTCAAAATCGTACAAGGCTAGCCTAAACCAAGAAAATTGTCGTCCAAGCCTTCAGTCAGAAAGGAGAATAACGGTTGATCTTATGGAGGGAAGCAGAGAAAGATGAGATTAAGTCTTGATGAATTTTAGGTTGAGAATTTAAGTCTCTGTAGTAGAGCTCAAGTAAAAAAGATGGAATTATTTATGATAGTCTCATGAATTTTGATAAACTTGTGATTGTTTGGAAATAGATAAAGTGATATATTCATAATGATGAACTCTAATCTCGTAAGAAGTGGAAGAGGTTATTGTTGTAAGATTCTTGAAACCATAATTTTCATTAACTCCTCATCCAGTAACGTTACACCTCACAGGATGTAAACCACCAAACCAATATCCTAATGATTATCCCTTTATGACATATTTGATGTCTCGTAGGTGTGATAGTTGGGTCATGAAAATGAATCTTTTGACTTATTAATTAAATAAACCATCTACTAGTATTAAGTCTAGTATGGTCAGTAATTATATCAGTATCTCAGTTCATCAAGTAGACTATACATTTCAGCATTGTCTAGGTATCACATCCCAGTAATGTTGGATGTGGGCATGGTGATGCCGTTGTTATTATTTTATGCTAGGTGTTCGTTATATTAATTGATTACTAGCTATCAATGGCTTAGTGCATAAATCAGAGCAGCCAATAGCCAATGGCATCGAGTGGCACGTCTGAATGCCTAAGAATGTCTATGTGAGTGCTAAGGACAATATTATGAAGGCTGCGACGATCGGGCACTAGCATTGGACTAGTGCCAAGAAGTAGTTTGGCGGTTGGGTTGGTCTAGTTTCGTGCAAGTGTTAATCAAGGCTTGGATGCGCAATACTAGAAGAGTGCGCAGGCTTGGAAATGACACAACTTGGAAGTGTGCAAGTCTGAAAGTACGCAGGATTTGAAGTGGCACAAGATTGGAAATCCGCAAGCTTAGAAATACGCAATCCTAGAAGTGTGCATGCTTAGAAATGACACAAGCTTGGAAGTGTGCAAGCCTTGAAATACAATATTCTAGAAGTGTGCAAGCATGGAAATGTGTTATCCTACAAGTGCATAAGCCTTGAAATGGCACAGGCTTGGAAGTGTGCAAGCCTGGAAATACATTAGCCTGGAAGTGTGTAGTCTTGAAAATGGCACAATCTTGGAAGTACGCAAGATTGAAAATGTTCAAGCCTGAAAGTGTGCAGGCTTGGAAATGACACAGGCTTAGAAATGCGAAATCCTGGAAGTGCGCAGGCTTGGAAATCTCACAAGAGGTTGGAAGTGCATAAGATTGGAAATGCGCAGACTTTGAAAGGGCACAAGCCTGGAAATAAGCAAGCCTGGAAGTGTGCAAGCGTGGAAATACGCAGACTTAGAAATGACACAAGCCTGCAAGTGGGCAAGTTTGGAAATACGCAAGCCTGGAAATATGCATGCTTGGAAATGTGCAGACTTGAAAATGGCACAAGCTTGGAAGTACGCAAGCCTGGAAATGCGCAGGCTTGGAAATGGCACAAGCTTGGAAGTACGCAAGCTTGGAAATGCGCAGGCTTGGAAAAGGCATAAGCCTGGAAATACGCATTCTTGGAAATGGCATAATCTTGGAAGTGCGCAAAGTCAAGACTATATAAGGGTATTCAAGGACAGGCTCATGCAAGCGATGCTCTAAGAAAAGCTCATGCAAGGGATGAGAAGGTTGGATTTGCTAAGGAAAAGTGCGCGAAGGATAGAGTTGTTAAGGCTGGGTGCCAAGGCTGTAGCTTCTAAGGCTGGGTGCACGAAGGATGAAGCTGTTAAGGATAGGTGTGCAAGGTAAGTCTGGCGTTGTGTTTCTTGGAGACGCTGGTGAGGCCTGGCGTTGTTCTCTGGGACGTGGCAAGCTGACGCTAGGCTCTTGACGATGCGGCAACGCTGGCATTGTGCTCTTTGAGACGAAAGAGGCTTGGCGTTGTGCTCTTGGGTCTTGCCAGAGGCTTGGCGCTGTGCTCTTGGAGACGAGATAGGCTTTTCTCTATGATTTTGGGACTTGGCAGAGGCTTGGCTATGTGCTCTTGAAGACGAGAGAGGCTTGTTTCTATGTACTGGGATGCTGCAAGGCTGACGTTGTGTTTCTAGGTCTTGGCGTTGGGAGTAGCGAAGCTCAGTTCATGATAGGTTTTTCGCACTCCTGTGCAAATTCTGGATTTTGGCTAAGTTGTGGTTGTTGATACTTAAAGCCAAGGAATTCTGCAGAGGAATTATTGCACTTGGCATAAATTAAAATTGCATATATACGTAGAAAATCGAAAGTTCAGCCAGGCGAAGCTCTGATATTGTATATATATATATATATATATATATATATATATATATATAT
>JAJJMC010020037.1:582985-672756 GCA_023531435.1 Papaver californicum
TATATATATATATATATGCATATATTTATAGAAAGACTATAAGATCAATATAGAGTGCCTAGACATCTTGGCTCTATTTTTCTGATACGGGACAGAAATAAATTTATAAATTCGATATTTTAGACACCGGATAAAAATAGAATTTACAATTTTCGTCCTTATAAAAATTCCAGGATCTGCACTTCTGATATCTGATTTAGATAAATCTAAGATACTATGAGTTTAACAATTAAACTACTATGATCAATCAATCGGTTTTAGAAAATTTCTTCTCAAAATTTTTTAAGGTGTCATTGATTTTTTTTCCTCTGCCCGAAAAACAAAATAGGTTTTACAACCAAAATAATCCCAAAATATGATAATATTTTTTCGCAGAAGTTTTATAATTTTAAATAATATGGTTTTTTTTAATAAAATTAAAATAATTTTGGACGAAAAAAACACACTATATTTTGGGCTTGACTCCTTATCCTTCCGATTGGTTTTGGTTTAAATGAGCGGAGCAAAAACCCACCATTTTATGTGACAAGCAGACTTGGTAAGAAAACACCATAAGACAAGGACTCATAGTCACACTTTGACACTTCTCTAACACCTCATTCGTTTGGAAGAGTTAGAATCTTAAAAATTCAATCATGAGATAATCTAATTTTTGGAATTGAATTTAAATCAAAAAATAGTTTGTTAAAATAATTTAATTATTTTTGTTTTTACCTCGGAATCCAAATGTATTATGATCTATTATTTTGAAAAAAATCGTATTCCTAATTAAAAGTCTATATAAAATTAATTTATTCCGTCCATTTCAAATAATTGGATTTATACCATAGAAATTCAATTATCTAGCCTTTTATTCGTCGAAGCTAACATGGTATTATAGAGAGTAAAGAATAAGAATCGAAAAGTTTTTTAATCCATATTTGACCGTTCAATTCAATTGTTACCCCATATCAGTGGTGAACTAAGCCAGTATGTGGGGGTGCAATTATATCCGACTTCGTTCCTCGTAGTCACAATGGTCGACGAATCTCTGCCTCTGATTTATGGCCAAGTTCATTTTTCACAAGCAACAATTTCCCCACTGATTCAAGCTTTATCAGGCATGAAAAACGTACACAGAAAAAGATTAATCCCCGTTCAGGTAATTCAACACTAAAACCCTTGACATTCTTTTTTCACTCCTTGTGTTTGATTCTCTGTTTCTGATATTGTGTTTTGTGACAGGGTATGATGGAGAAGAAATGGAGAAACCAAGTAAACGAAAGAGGAAGAATTTATACAGAGGAATAAGACAGAGACCATGGGGTAAATGGGCAGCTGAAATACGTGATCCTAGAAAAGGAGTTAGAGTTTGGTTAGGTACTTTTAATACAGCTGAAGATGCAGCGCGAGCTTATGATAAAGAAGCTAGAAAAATCAGAGGTAGAAAAGCCAAAGTTAACTTCCCTAATGAGAATCAGAATCAAATTAATGAGACCCATGTTCTCACATTTCAAGATGATCTTCCAAATTTTGATTTTGGGTTTGCTGGAAATATTGAAATGCGCAGTAGTACTGATTGTAACGTTGTTTGTATTGATCAAGAGGAATTCAAAGTGGAAGAAGAAAGTTTGGTAGAAACAGAGGAGGAGAAGGAGAAAGAGAAGGAACATGAGAGTGAAGAAGTAAAGAAACTGTCAGAAGAGTTAATGGCTTATGAATCATATATGAAATTCTATCAAATTCCTTATCTTGATGGTAATAGTTTTGAACAACAATCTATTGTTCCTAATACTGTTCAAGAGAGTTTAGTAGATGATGGTTCTGGTTCTTTACAGCTATGAAGTTTTTGACTGATCTACTCTCCAACTAAAATGAAAACGAGAAGAAATGAAGATCTTAAGTTCTGTTCATTTTAATTTAACTTCAACTTCTGATTGATGTTTTTATGTAATTAAATTTTGTTTATCTTGTTTGTTGTTATTAGTGTTTAATTCAAGCACGTATGCTCTGTTTTTGTTTTCGATTTCTGTAAATTCATGGAATCAATTCTATGAGTATGATTCCTCATTCCTGAGAATCCAATTGTTAAAAATAACATTTTCAAGGCTTTTCCAGTATTTCAAGTACATTTTATGTTTGTAGAGAATAAATATAAACTCTACCATGAACATTAAAGGGGTATGAAAGGGATTATAAAAAGCCTCAGTGGGTGAAATCGACAGTAAAAAAGTTGCTAATTTGGGACCCACAAGTTTTGTTTGTCTGTTCGGTAGGGTTGGTGAGGGGGCACCTGGTTTTTGAATGTGGTTTTGAAGTACACACCAAGGGCTTTGATACTGGGAATAGAATACCCACAGGAAATCTTAATTTTGAAATAAGCCATGTTGATAAAATGAATTTGGTTTTCTCTTCCAAGTCAAAAGATCAATGCACATAAAGACTTGAATTTGGTCTTCTCTTCCGGTGTTTTTATCTAGAAAAACTTAAATTTTAATTAATTGTTAAATGACGTGTTATAACTAAGTGTAGATAACTCACCTTTTATACATGTTGCTCATCCTTAGGCTAACAAACATAAGAGGACACGTTAATTTGTTGTTCTATACAACATACGATAAACGTCTATAAATAGGCCCTTTCAGTATGTATTTTTGTACACACGTAATATTAAACAGATATAAACTTTGAAAGTTTATAAAACAACCATTTTCATTCCCCACCCTACGATTACTCTTTATATCCATATATATACACTAGTTGAATATATACTGCTTATGGAACGCGAAACAATTTTACTTCCTTTAAATAGTGAAATATTAGTCTATTAGTAACTTGATTTTAATTATAGTATATAAAAAATTATCAGCACGAAACGTCAAAGATTTGACGTGATGTTTAAGATTTAATCAAGCTAAAGAAAGAGGTTGTCTGTTTCAATCGTTTCAAGTTCCGTTGCAACATTAAAAGGACAAATTTGATATTATATGTTTTATTTTTTTAAAATATTGTTAAATTTAATTAATCTTGATTTCATACCGTTAGAAGATATTGGTGAAAACTATCTCTTATGGGCGCTTGATGTAGAATTGCGTCTGGAAGCTAAAATGCTTGGTCATATGATTAATGACGGAGATAGTGCGTCAAACGAACGCGCCAACGGTGTAACTTACTTGCGTTGGCATCTCTTCACGACCCTAAAAGATGAGTTTATGAACTGTAGAGACCCTTAGAAATTATAGAATAACCTCAGGGTGAGCTATGACCATTGTAAGGAGGTCACCCTGCCAAAAATTCGTAATCGATGGATTCATATGAGGTTTCAGGATTTCAAATCCGTTGCGGATTACAATTCTGAATTGTATAAAATCGCTGCTAAATTTGAATTGTGCTGCGAACCGTTATCAGAAGAATCCAAACTAGAGAAAACGTTCATTACTTTCCACTCTTCGCATATTGTACTGAAGCAGATATATCGCACACGCCGTTTACACGATATGAGTCTCGTCCTTGTGGTTCTGCTCTGGTGCCATAAGCAAATAGGGAATCATATCTGGGATATGGACACGATCGTGGTAAACATGGTTATCGTGGAAAAAAGCGTAAACGCGAAGGCAAAAGATATACCAATGCCAGAAACCATCCGTATAATAAAAATACGGAAGCGAAGCGAGAAAAGCGGGAAACATCTTTTAATCCTCGTAATAAGACTGGAACCCCCCCTCCCCCCCCCCCCCCCCCAAGAAAAATAACAAGGGTTGCTACCGTTGTGGTAGTACAGACCATTGGTATAAAGCCTGTCGTGCTGCTCCAAATCTCTGTGAGAAAGCTCAAAAAGGAAAAGAAGCAGACATTGAGATGAATTTGGCAAAACGCCATGTTTCCACAAACTTTCTAAAATTAGAGATTTCTATATACTTGCTTAACTTTGAGAGCACAACATACCAGACGGAGTTTGATCAATTTGCTGATAGTTTGTTTAATGTAAATTAAAGTTGTAATATCCTACTTTATATATGTGTATCTTGTACTTACCCCCTTTTGTGTTTTTCACTAGTAGTAAAAATGACCATTGGTAACAAGTATTATTTATGCGGTGTTACCAAATCCCTATTACGGAAAACTGTTACAGAATCATTATTAAAAAATGTTGCATATATTTTAAAACTGACATTGTTAGTTGTTTTTAGTATCAGCTCATTCAAATTTATGTTGTTGAATGATAACTACGATAACTGTTTTTAAACAAACTATTGCGATTGACAGTTTATTGCAACATATTTTGAAACAAATTGTTACTGTTTTAGAGTAATCATAACACATTTTTTCTAAAAATGTTACCATACTCCCATATAAATTGTATATTTGGACTTGAACACGATATTATGGTAACAATTTTCCCAAAAAACCATTACCATAAAATATTATAGTAACATTTTTTTGCAAAACCCTTTATTGTATATATGATTAAAGTGACATTTTATTTTATAAAGTATTATATTATGGAGAGTGGCGGGTCGGCCTAGTGGGTTGTTTAGAGGATTGGGCTAGGTCTGATCAGGGGGAAGGCCCACTATCTTCATATCTGTTATAAAATGATGGATATGGTCTAGAAACTTGAGCCCAATGGTCTAGAAATACAATTCTATTTCTCAAATACTTCTGTTATTTCTGAAATTCAAGGCTCAACAAAATGATACAACAAAAGATAAAAATAAATAAAATAGCATTATTTTATTATAAGAGAAGAAAATTCATGAACTTTAAAGCTCTAAATCTAGTAGATTTCACGGCCTCCTACAGTAGATTTTTTTTGTCGTAGCAATCACTGGGAACTCCTTGAGCAAACCACTTTCAATACCTGCAAAGTAGATCGTATTTCCAAATAATAAAAGATTGCCCAAAACTGTAGAGACAATTCAAAACATGTCGTGACAAAAAAAGGAAATCGTACATCCTTCATCTTATCAACAAAGAGTTGATGACGAATAATGCATCCCATGGATTCAATAATTTATAATGCAACAAAGAAAAATAAAATATCACATAAGACAATAAAAAAATTGATTAGCAAAATCATCGCTACAAGTGTTATTTGATTAGTCCAGAGACCTATAAAAGTATTTGGCAATCATGGAACAAATGAAAATGAATAAGAGAAACAAATATTGGTCTTACTTCAAAACATCGTTATAATTGTAATTCAGAAAATATATGAAGGTCAAGGTATCGAACCTGATGTACATTGGAATATGGATACCGTAATTAGAAAACATTTTCATAACACAGAAGCATACACGGGTGAGAAAGTGGAAGATTGTCATAAGTATCAACGTTACTAAATAAATTACTTAAAGTTGCTATATATGCATGCATGACTACTTGCACAAGGAAAAAGAAAACAAAAGTATAAGATTTCACATATTACACAAGACAGTAAGGACCACAACCAGATATATATGTATTTGTTTTGTTACTGCATTGTCTTATAGTATCAAAAAACAAACTAAGGCTTACTTGGAACTACATAATGAAATCAAGGGGAGAAGACCTTTTTTTCAAAGAAATGTATGTTGTATCCTTGATAGTGAACTCCTGAACAAAGCACCCATATAATAAGATACGTAAAAGTCTAAAACAATACATACAACTGATCATGCCACAATAAGTAAACAAGGAAAACATCAAGCATCTAGTATCTTGTCCCAGACAATTTTTTGTATTCTTAGAATGGAAGGAAGAACATTTGATGATAAATAAAACATCCCAGGGATTCATCTACATTTTCATTCCCGGGGTAATAGTAAAAATAAATTAATTTATTGTTTGTCCAACAAAAGAATGATCAAATGAACTAGAAGCTCATGAGAGCAATGACCTAATATAAACTTGAGGTAGAAAATAACATTGGATCTCACCAGAACTTAAGTCTAACGCAACAAGCAACCGAACATCATAATGGCAAATCTCAGTATCTCCCATCTTACCAGATTTCAGGTCTAGAAATTGACAAAATATATGTTCATTAAAGATGAGAGACGAAAAATTTAGCTGCAATGGGAGGCTTCAAATGATTAGATTTTAAAATAACATGATAAGTAAGGGCCTAACTGGAAAAGGAAACCTTTAAATCTTTAACTAGGATAGATGATGGATTTGTACTCAAGGAACTCAAACACTTGGAAATCCAAAAAAGAAACAAAAAAATATCCAAGTCAACAAGGGATGATCAGTAAAAGTAGGATCTTATTTTTTCGTAACAATTGATATTTTGAATAGTAATCCACTAAGTTTTACCAAAAGTGTAAAGAATCCAAGTTCGACAATATCGGCCAAAACCCAACCTATCTTACACTATGGTACTTTTGTAACCGATTTCCAACCAACACACAAATATCAACACAGACTTCTTACTCAAAAAAAATAAAATAATACAATGTACACCTTAGCTACAACTTGATCTTTTCTTCGTTTTGAGGTGACGTCAACGTTGGTTACACAAGCTTTTGCTTCCTTATACTTATTCATCAAAATATTATAGAAACCAAAAAATACGAGAATTAAATCTAAGAGAACTACAGAATTCGCTTGCAGACACATATTCAAAGTAGTAGAATATTGTTGATGTAACCATAGATTTTCAATTAGTACTAACTGCAAAAGAATTAAACATTTTTATCTTCTAGAATGAAGTTGCTCGCGTAAAATTAAGAAATCAATTATGGCTACTATGATTTGTATAAGAAGAGTAAATGCTGCAGTAAAACCATGACCTCTTTTCTTCACACAATATGACAAATCCATATAGCTCAGGCCTGACTCTACGATCCTTTTCCCACCAAATGGAACGTTTTAGATATCATATATATATATAACACAACTGATTTAACTGACGAAAAAAATTTCTTACATAAAAAATGCAATATGCATATTTACCGAAAATAAGACTGTTAAGATCTGAAATTTTTCTTACGTAACCCATGAAGAAAAATCTTGATAATATGTAATAAAGCTTAGTAGAGTTGATTGAATAGCACCCAAGAGCACATAATAGTAGCACTAGAGTAATGACATAGGTATCCTTACTTATCTTGGCTTGAACAAGAAACCACAAAAACCATAATAGTATATCGGCAATGAAAAGTTATCGTCATATTCTTAATGTTCAGTTCGGTTATTTGGATACATCCAATTTATATGACATGTTATAGTGTGATAAATTATCGTTGTTCAGTTATCGTCCTTTTCGTAATGTTCAGTTATGTACCTAAAAGCCTTGCGCTACCACTCATTCTTCTCGTATCCACAGTTGCTAACCATATTTTTAAACAGGAATAGAAGTACCACTACTTAGTTTCAGTTATTAACAATAAATACTGAATGAAGGAAATATATCTGCTTAAGGATTTCCACATAATGTTATAAAAATGTATTGCTCATCCCTATGACAGTAAGAAAATCTCATCCACATATAAGTGCTATCAAATCCATCTTTTCTAAAAAGTAATTTATACATCATATAAAAATAAACATGCACATGACAAAGTCTTTTCGATATTAGACACCTTTGTAGAAATTTTTAAGATGAATAGTTTCCGAGATTTAAACTTGAAATTTATCTAAAAGTAGCAAGTACCAAGCTCATTGTTATATGAAGAGACCATCGCAGGACCATTACAATCTTCAAATCTAATGGGTGATTCACAAAACTGAGAGGAGAACTAGTGATCTTTTCGGAAAAATAACCTCTATGAAGAATCAAAATAAATGTCACAGATGTCTACTCAAAATTCAACTATGAAAAAAAAATTAACAATCAGGGAACCCGAATAATAATAAAAGAGAGATAATCAACGTACAACGTTGATAGAGAGGAAACCAGTTGCCAAAAGCCAAGGATATGAAAATAGAACCAAAATTTGTTCCTCTTCTGTGGTTGCGCAGACCCATAACATCAAGCTCCTTGAATAGAGCTTTCATAACCATAGTCAAACTATAAAATAAGTCACACTACTCATCCGGTGAAATCCTACAATATCAAACAAAAAGACTCAGCAATGATCATTCTATCCAAAAATAGGGAATCATACAAAAAAGAAACATATCTGGAAAACAAACTTAAGTAGCAAAAGTAAGATAAACCAAATCATAAACTAGGGGTTTCACTAAAAAACCCGAAAACTTATACCTTGTACCAAGTCACATATTTTAGAATATTCGTGACTACCACCGACTCAGGATCATAATTGCTCTTAAGAATAGAAATCGAGAGATTCATGTGGTTTTCTAATGGAGATAGAGAGAAAGCTTTTAAGCTATTTTTATGTACACAAGAACAAAATGGAAAAATTCGTAGCAAGCGAGATATACAGTGATCGATAAGGATTGAAACAACATATGAAACCCTAGACTGAATTGAAAGATGATTTTCTAAGAGAAAAACCATGAGACGAGATCTGCTTCTACAAAGATAAGAATTGTTGAAAGAGATTAGAATTTGGAAGCAAATAGATAGAGACGGGCGATGGAATTGAGAATATAGTATTGAGCTTTTACTTTTGGGGTTTCATCAAAAATGAGAGGTCGTGACTCGTGAGTCTAAAAAATTGTATTATTTTCCTCCTCTTTCTTTGTTTCAAAATCTCTCTGCAATCCAAACAATTAGCCACAGCAGCCATGGCCAGCGGATGGTGAACTCTGTGAAAGTGGACTGTGATAGTGGTCCTTCCTACGGATAACCTCGAGCATAAAACATTGTTTACTTCTACAATATCTGAAAGTGGCTGCCCCGAAGACTATTTATGGATGCCTATGTTACAATTACTTAGCTATATAGTGATAATTAGCCTAAAAATATGTTACCGTAATGTCAACTATGGTGACGGATTAAAATTGTTACAATAACATAGTTATACAATCACAGTTGTTCTAAAACAGTTATTGTATAAAACTTAATGACATTTTAAAACTGTTACAATATAATAGTCATAAACGTAAGTTATATATAACAGTTCTTATAATAAACCGTTACCATTATTCAACACCCCACTATTTGGTAACAGGTATTTTAAGAACTGTCACCTTAGAAAAGTATGAACTGTTATCAATAGTAATTTTTCTAATAGTGTTTCCTTGTACTTATCTTTTTGGTTTGCATATGTATAATATTTAAGGATATGTGTAATATACATGTTTCGCCAAATTTACTTGTACAACCATCTTATACCTTCTTTATGTATATGGAAGGGTATGGACTCCGAAAGGAATGCCGATGGTGAATTTTGTCTTATTGATAGTGGAATGACAAATTCAATATTTCGAAGTGCTATGTACTTTGTCACCTTGAAAAGGTTCAAGGCTAATATTACTACCATCATTGGTTCAGCTAACCTTGTAGAAGGTGCTGATAAAGCTTGTGTATCATTACCAGATGGTACCATATTCATTATCAATGATGCCTTATATTCCTCCGGATCCCATAAGAATCTATTGAGATTCATACATATAAGCCGTAATGGATACCACATTGAAATGGTTGATGAGAACAATAAGGAGTACTTGTATATTACGTCTCCTAACAAAAGGCATATTGTTGAGAGGCTTCAAGCTCTCATTTATGGGTTGTACTATACAAACATGAGAAAAGTTGAATCTTATTCGATTATAGTTCGAAAGTTTTATGACCCAAATACGTTTGCATTGTGGCACAATCGACTTGGACATCCAGGTTCTACTATGATGAGTAGAATTGTTCAGAACTATCAGGGACATCCTTTACGGAAACTCTTGTTTAACTAGGAACTTAGTTGTACTGCTTGTTTATCGGGAAATTTATTATGAAACCTTCCTTGACTAAAGTAGTTCTGGAACCACCTTCTTTTTTACAAAGAATACAAAGTGATATATGTGGTCATATATACCCCTTATAGTGGACCCTTTCTTTATGGTCCTCATCGATGCTTTTGCTAGATGGTCACATGTTTGTTTACTTCCGACATGTAATTTAGCATTTGCTCGGCCTCTTGCCCAAATTATTAGATTACGTGCTCATTTTCCTGATTATTATATCAAGTTTATTCGGATTGATGGTGCAGCGGAGTTTTCTTCAAAGGAATTTGACGTATATTGTATGTCGTTAGGCATTGATGTTGAGCATCATGTTGCTCATGTGCATACACTGAATGGTTTAGCAGAATCATTCATTAAGCACCTGCACCTCATTTTCCCAACATATGCTTATGAAAACACAGATCCCTGTAACTGCTTGGGGACATGCTATTTTGCACGCTGCTGCACTGGTACGTTACCGACCTTGTGTAAAAAATCAGTATTCACCTTTACAATATGTTCTAGGTCATCCACCAGACATATCTCATTTGCGTGTTTCTGGTTGTGTTGTTTATGTTCCTACTGCACCACCACAACGCACCAAGTTTGTCCCACAACGTCGACTTGGGATATATGTTGGTTTTGACTCTCCTGTTATAATTCGATATTTTGAACCATTAACAGAGGAGAGTCACCGCCCGAACAACGATGTGAGTTATCCTGGTATGCACCAGAGCTATCTTATCTTGATGTACGCACTAGTCGGTGTGAAACTGAATTGCATAAGATTTTACATCTTCAAAATATTGCAAATCAAATGCCAGATGCAATTAAAGATACAACAAAGATAATTAAAGTAGATGTGCCAGCTAGAAACATCACGTATTAATGTTCCTATGGATAAGTTGAGTTCAGTGTTTGCAGTTAAAGACATGAGAGTTTTGACTTACTTTTTGGGTATTGAGGTGATTAAACAGGGCAGATCACTCATTCTGAGTCAACAAAAGTACATAGCAGATTTGTTGGTGAGAACTAAACTAGATGGGGTTAAGTCGGTCACTACTCCACTTGCTACACAACTAAAAGTCTTGAAGCAAGGAACTTCCAAATTTGAAGATCCAAGTTTCTTTCGCAGCATAGTTGGGGAACTGCAGTATCTTCATATGGCTAGACCAGATATAACTATGGATGTCAACAAAGTATGTCAGTATATGCATGACCCATATGTTGAGCATTGGGAAATATTAAAGAGGATCTTGCGATGTTTGAAGCATAGGTAAGATATGGACTTCATATTAAACCTACTTCTGATTTTTCCATTCACGCATTCTCAGATGCAGACTGGGTAGGAAATTTAGATGACAGAAGGTCAACTAGTGGGTAATGCATATATTTTGGAGGTAACCTGATTTCATGGAGTGCAAGAAAACAGGTAATTGTGTCAAAATCAAGCACAAAGGCAGAATATAGAGGTATTGCTATAACTACATTGGAGGTTATTTGGATTCAATCTTTGGTTAAAGAACTGGGCATCAAAATCACTACACCAAGTCTGTGGTGAGACAACTTAGGCGCCATATACATGACTGTCAATCCTGTCTTTCATGCAAGAACAAAGCATATCGAGATCGACTATCACTTCGTTAGAGAAAGAATGGAAAACAAGGAACTTCAAGTCAAATTCATCTCATCAGTGGACCAAGTGGCAGACATTTTTACTAAAGGTTTGGCAGCTGCAATGTTTCACATGTTAAGGGACAAGTTGAATATTCGCCAGCTACCATTCAACTTCAGGGAAGGTGTTAAGCCACTCAACTCAGAGACCAAGTCTGAGTTGAAAGAGTCTCCAACAACTTAGCTGTATCCAGCTATTTAATCTCCAGATATTCTTACATATCTTTTAGATTATCAAGAGTAGCTATTTTATCTCTAACTGTGTAACTATTTCAACACTTATCTTGTACCTTCCTGTATAAATTGAGAGTATTCTCTCTATAATGAATTAAGCTAGAACACATTCAAAATATCTTCTTGAGTGTAAGAATGGTCTTAAGATTCGAGATTATATAAGAGCGACGAATAAAGCACAAAATCATTATCCAGTAGCTGTGATTGATTTTAAAGGAACATCGGTTGGTTTTTCACCATTGTCTCAAAAAATTGCTGGATTTTTTAGTCGTGGTCCAAATCCAATAACGCTAGAGATTCTTAAACCTGATATTATTTCCCCAGGTGTTAATATCTTGGCTGCTTGGATTGGAGCTGTTGGTCCAACCAAGTCGAAAGTGGATTGCAGGCTGGTTAATTTCAACGTAGTATTAGGCACTTCCATGGAATGCCCTCATGTTAGTGGAATCGCTGCCTTTAAAAGTGCTCATCCTACATGGTCTCCGGGTGCAATTAATTCTGCCTTAATGACAACTGCTTACAATCTGGATAATTTGCGAGACAATATTACTAGGCTTGCTGATAGAAGATATGCGACGCCATTCGAACTTGGGGAAGGTCATGTAGATCCAAACAAAGCGCTTGACCCAGGTTTAGTATGTAGGAATTAGTAGCTAATCCTATATTAGGGACCCATTTAACCTCTAATCCTACACCAAAACTCGCTTTAATTATTAATCTAAAAACTTGTTTTGGATTAGTTTTGTTACTCACGCGTCCAATTCACGTGAGAACAATGAGAAACCGATTTTCAATATTCCATAAATACCCCTCTCTTCTACCAACTATATATTTAGCCAAAATCAAAACTTCCATACAAAAAATCGTCAATTGTAGCTCACAGATTTTTCTTCTCTTTCTTCTCTTTCCGCTTCAGTGGTGTTTTTCAGTTTTAGGGTATCGTCAATTTCCGGGTAATTTTCTTTTAATATTCTTCTCTGTATTTTTCTCCAAGTACCGTCAATTTTTTTTTAACTGAAATCATGATAATCAACTTGATTTCATGTTTTGTTTGTTTTCTTATACTGAAATCCAGATTAGAAACGTTTTCTATGATGTACATTTTGTTGAATTCCATGATCGATCTCGTTTTTGTTCGTGTTTTAGTTTTCTTTTCATCTTTTGAAACTGATTTTGTAATTGTTCTATTTTGTTCATTATATTATCGTATTCAGTGTTTTACATGTTGTTTGATAATAGGTTTTATTTGGTTTTCTTTTATTTTTTCAGGGAATGATGATTTTTGTTCTTTTTTTATGTATGTTTTGAATGTTTCTTCAGTACATATTAATACGTACTGTTTTTTCTTAACTTTTTTGATATATACTGTTTTTATAGTATACTTTTTTTGAATCAGTACATATTTTGTTTGCACTGTTTGTCTGCTATTTGTGTTTCTATAATATGTGATACTTCTAAAATAGTACATATTATGTTGTATTGTAGATTTAGTATTCCTATCACCTTAAAATATATGTTTTGATTTTTGTGTTTTTGTGTTATTTTATATGCATCACATTTCTTCAGGTTCAACATGTCAGGTGTTGGTTCTAATCCAAATAGCTTTTGCTACTCTCATGTATACCACAAGCAACACCACATTGCATATTTGGTTATTTATCTTCGATTTTGGAAGATTTGAAGTTTACTATTTGTAATGCGTGGAGCTGGTTGACTCCATCAACTATTGTTGTTAACTATGTTGAAAATGGAGTGAAATTCCATGTACTTGCTGATGTATCCCTTCAAGGTCTTGCTGCATTGCATTTTACGAATAATTCAGATTTCTTTGAGTTGCATGTTGATGTTGTGTTATCATGTGCATCAAATTCTTTGACAATTGCTGATATTGACAACAGTACTGAGTTGGTTTTGAGTGCTAGGAACAGTTATTTGAAATATTCTAAAGAGGTTGCAAGTGTTCTTTTTTCTGATGGTTGGGAGAATTTTTTTGAAGATAAAAACCATTTCTTCCATGGTGGTGTTAAAGCTGTTCGGTTAGCATGTCAGAAATATTGTTTGAGGACTGAATACAAGGTTAAAAAATTTAAGAATGACCTTGAGAGATTCACAGCCAGATGCAGCAATGACAGTTGCTCTTGGATGCTTTACGCGGTTGCCATGAATGGGTTTTTGGATGTGTTTAAGATAAAGTATGACATGGGTAGGCACACTTGTCGCGCTGGTTTAAGGAGTCCAACTGTTTCGAGGAATCTTGTAAATCATTTAGTTCATGAGCGTGTCAAGCACAACCGTCTCATAAAGCCGCAAGAGATTATGGATTACATTAAAGTTGGTGGAGGGATCAGCATCACGTATCACCACGCATATCATACACTAGATTTATCGCATGAAATGATTTTTGGTGACAATATAAAGTCATACATTGATCTTGCTTGGTGGGTCATTGCTGTTCGGGAGACCAACCCAGGGTCTTATATTGATTTTGATTTAAACGACGCAACAAAGAGATTCCATAGACTTTTTATTTTTTTTGGAGCTTGTAGAGAGGGTTATAAACTTTGTCGTCCAATGATTTTTTGTGAGCGACATTTCTTACCGGGAGGTTTAAAGGAGGTCTAATGGATGCTACATGTCTTAATGGCAATCAAGGTAACTTTTTTATATGGTACATATTTTTGATATGTATCTGTTTTTTATGTACTTTAGGATCATACACATCATACATAAAGTACATATTGATATACACTGTAGGTATAACATATTTTTTGAAGGTGCAGACATGAAGTACATATTTGGTATGTACAACTATATGACAACAATAAAACACATCTGTAATCAAGACATGAAGTACATATTGATATGGTTTTTTATAATTTGTTTTCCAGGTTTTTATCCTTTTGCATATGCATTAGTTTCTCCCGAAGATAATAATAATTGGCATTGGTTTATGGAAAATCTTAAAAAAATTGTGGACCATCGTCCCATCACCTTTTTGACTGACCGAGGTGAAGGTTTGTTGAATGCAATTCCTGAAGTTTTCTCTAATTCTTATCAAAGCTATTGTTTTTTCCACTTGAAAAAGAACTTACCCATCAGTAAGGCTGATGAAAAATATAAAAAAGTGGTGGACTGTTTCCAAAAAGCAACATATGCGCTTTCTCCAGCTAGATATGAAGAAGGTCTTCAAGGAATGGTTTATCTAGGCAGGCCTTGGGTTGCTCAATACTGCAGTAACATTCCTAGTGAAAAGTGGTCTAGTGCATACTTCCCAGGATGTAGGTATGGTCAGACTTCTTCATGCATTGCTGAGTATTTTAATAACTGGATTCACCGTAAGAAGAAGTTACCTCCTTGTGCTCTCTCTGACACAATCAGGGTTTTATAAGTTTCTTGTAACTCTACAAGCATATATGTACTATATGTTTGTTGTTTAAAAAAAAAAAATTATCATGTAGGCTTCGGGTAATGGAGTTGATGTCTAAACGTCGTGAAGAAAGTCTTTTGATGGATCCGGAACTCTTAACCCCTGTGTATCAAGCCTTGCTTAAACTACACATTCAAATTGGTCGTCCTTGGAAAGTTAGTCAGTCATATGCTCACATCTTTGAAGTTCATTCCCCATGGTTAGTTTTTTTAGGTAACCTGCTCTTTTGAACTAAGATATTCACTATATTTTTTTTTTGTTTGTGTAGTGCAAATATCAATATATACTGCGTAAAATCATATGCTTGGTTTTCTTTGTTTTTTGCAGGTCTCATATGGTAGATCTACAGCAAAAGAGTTGTACTTGCCAAAGATGGCGCGTGTATGGTTTTCCATGCTCGCATGCTACTACAGCCATTGCTGCATCTGGGGGGAAGTTCCTTGATTATATCGATTAATACTTCAAAGTTAGCTGTTATCGCCAGCTATATTCAAACGCTATCAGACATGTTCCTAATCATGACATGTAAGTTTTTAAGCAGTACATATTGATTTTTTATATGGTAGTATCATACATGAGAATGGTTTTAAGCAGTATATATAAACCATAAACTAAAAACTAGCATAGTACATATTCATTTTTAGTGTAACACACATCAACAAAAACTGCACAAGTATAGTAGTTTTTTCTTATTTGTGTTTTTCAATATACCACAGGCCTGATGAGTATACCGCAGAAGATACTGTTCTGCCACCAATAGTAGTTAGGGCTCCTCCAGGAAGAAGAAAAAAGAACCGTATCAAGAGTGCATGGGAGAGGAGCAAAAATCCTGTCACATGTTCAAATTGTAAAGTGAAAGCTCATCACAACAAGGCTACATGCAATGTTATCCGTCAGTATACATTACAGAATTCTGTTACAGATGAGAATTAATTTCATTACAGTTTTTTTTAGTACATTTTGGATTTAAATTCTTTTTAGAAGATACTTGTTGCATTTTTATTACGTTTCTTTTTTCAGAACTTGTTTGTGTGCCAACTGAGTTATGTTTCTTAATGACAGAATTTGAATTTGATGATATAAATCTTATATTTTTCTCCACCTAAAAAGATGTATGAACAATTGGTTTAATGTCATTCACTTTAATTGCAGAGTTATTAGTGATTTTTATTCCCAATACATTTTTCTTTTATTTTTTTAGTAATCTTGTAGTTGTTTCAGTATGTACTTGATTTTTTGATTATGAATCTATTGCTTTTGAGTTTCAGGACAAAGTACATATCAATATGTACTTCGTAGTACATTTCAATATGTACTTGCTTTTAGATTATGAATCTATTCGTTCAGAGTTTCAGAACAAAGTAATATAAATATGTACTTTTTAGCACATATCAATTTGTTCTACCTTTCTATATTACTCTAAAATTAAACAGAAACCTTACAAATGCTAATAAAGATCGTCATATATATATATATATATATATATAAACATAATAACTAAAAACCAAGTTGAATATGTAGAAACCAAGTTCAATAAGTAAACAAAATAAGAAAGTTAATGAAGTAGTACCCACAAAACCCTGCACAGACCAAAAACCAAAATGTACCAACTTTTCTCCTCAGACCAATATCTACAAAATGTACCAACTATGCAGTTAAACATGTTTTTTCATTCGGAGGGTTCCAAACTGATTTCAGGATGAGTTGCTGTCAACAACTTGTATGCTAACTTGATTCTTTTCAGATGAATCTTCTGCATCAGTTGTACATCATCCCTCAAACCTTTCCTATCATAATCAGTCTTTGCTCTCCTCTTTATAAAATGCATTACATAAAGAAGGCAGTCTGGCCAGATCCCTTGTTGGGGACATTCACAGTCAGTCAACTGTACGGTGTTCAGCATGTTTCTTTTGTGCTCGTCTAAAAACTGGTTGATAGGGTGGAACATGTATTCAAACATTGTCTTGGCATTTGCATAGCAATGTTCCTTGAACGCCACAGATGCGTTGTAATGTTTGAATGTTTCTGTTTTAAACTCAAACCCAGCAGGGTCCAATGCTTTTTACCATGGCACATTGGTACAAGTATCTTTTCAATGTCTTCGCTCATCTTCACTATTGGCATTATGATAGCATTCACCTATGCCCCTTTAATATAGTCTGGATTTTCGACATGATACTGAAAATTGGAAACGTTTAATAGGTTATTTCACAAAAGTTTATATCAATATATACTGTTTTTCATAACCAATGTTCAAAAGTATAAAATAAGAAAAAAACACATACCCAAGCAGTTGGATCCAGGTGCAACACCTTTAAGTATTTTTTTTCTTCTGCAGCATTTGCTTGGTCTTGTTCAAAAGCCAGTTGAAGCTAATATTGAGAACAGTTTAGGAGATCTTGCTCTAATGATCTGTTGAACACCAGATCCTCCATTGTAGTCCCGCTTACGCAGATACCACCTCTGTTCTCTACTCTCCAAGCAACAGAGATGCACATTTATAACAAAAACACATATATGAAGTAAGTTTTTTTTTTATATGTACTGCAAAACTTTCTTGATTTAAAATTAAAATGAAGGGTAGAAAGTACTTACATTCTCTTTTCGTTCTCAAAGTACGGAAGTAGAATCTCTAGTTGTTCTGTTGTCATACTCTCATAGAGTGGTGACTTAAAAAGATCCAAGAATTTCTTTCTTGGTTGCTGAGCTTTCTTAGCTTTGTTGGCTTTTGTTGTCTTTATCGTCTTCTTTCTCTTCTCAGTTCTTGGCTTTTTATTTTCAGAAACATACTTCCACTATAAAATAATGGATCTGTTTTCTTTCAAGGATTTGCACGGGTTACCCTTTTGCTTACCTTTTCTCTTGGCTTGACTGTCTTCTTTGCAAGAACCTTTGGTTTTGGTTTTGCTTTTTCAGCAGTCATCCTGGCAAGTTTGGTTGCAAGGGGAACGTCGCTTGACGTCTGGGTTGTTGTAACTTCATTTTCCTGTATTTTTTAATCCATATTTTCAGTACTATATTTGAATCATATTTTTCAAACAATGACAATAAAGGTAAATTATCACAGTTAGGGAGATATACCTCCTGGTCACTTTCTTTCTCAGATGTTACTTGAACCGCATCTTTCTCTGGGTTTATTTGGGTTGGCTGAGCTGTAGCTTGTTGAACTTCTACACGTCGCAAATCATTTCCAAATAAATTATCAAATTGTTTGCAAATGTCAATCCCAAATAGAGTAGTATGGCTTGAAAAACTACCATTTTCTAGGCTGGGAGATTCATATTGCTCATCATAAACATCCCTGCTTGAAATGGCTAAGTCTAAAATTCTTTGAATGAGAATTTTTCAATGTCTTCAAACTTAGCCGTCGCAGTAAACAAAGGGATTCTATGCCGACGAAACTGTCGACCAGAGTTTCAACGTCTTTTTCAACCTCTGGGTTCTGTTACATCTCTTTTATCGTTTCAAGACTCTGATCAATTGCTTCAACCACCTTCTTCATTGCTTGTTGTTCAAGCCCAGCCAAATCATCTTGCAACCACAGAGTTTTTATTCATGATAGGTAAATGCATACTGATATGTACAATTATATGACAATAACAAAACCCATCTGGAATCAAGTACATACTGATATGTACAGCTATATAACAATATATAAAACACATATGTATTCAAGTACATATTTGATATATACAGGTATATGACAACATTAAAACACATTTTTAATCAAGTACATACTGATATGTACAGTTATATTTGATAAACACATTTTGTAATAAAGTGCGAGACTAGCCAGCATTACTTACCTGTGAGTTACTTTTCTCTTGCATCTTTTTGACCTCTTCCTCCAGGTCAGATCTAGCCCATGTTTTGATAATATCAACATCAACACCACATAACTTGCGCACTGAAGGTGGTGTTGACAACGCAACATTAAATGGCACCCTTTTGAAGGTGGTGTCACTCACATCATTTTGTTCATCTGGAGTTGATGTCTGAACAGTTGGCACGTCTTCTCCAAAATCTACTCCACCTTCTGTTATGTTTTAACGAAGAGGATCCGTTGGAGTAGTAGGAGATGGGAATTCTCCTATTGGGTCAGTTCCTAAATGTGTGGGACTCCCATCAAACGAGTCTGGAAACTCTCCTCCATTTTCAGGCTACATGGGAGAAGCTTTCATGTAAATGTCATGCAACATTTGCAGAAGCTTTGACGCATCAAGCGATCCATCCTCATGCTTCATAGTGTTAGCTTCATTCCATTTCTCAAATATTATCTTTCTCAGATCTTCATATCTTCATTTCCAGTTATCTTCTTCCATATCTTTTGCTGCAGTTTCTTCTTTATCTTCTTCTTTTTCATCTTCACTGTTCTCTTCTTCAACTCTTCTTGTTATTCTGTTCAGAATTTGTTTTTCTTCATTGGTGTATTGAACCTTGAAATTGTCATTGAACTGTACTAAAACAACAAAATATGTACTCAGAAATATGTTATACAAAAACAAGTTTTTTCATGAGGTACATATCAGTATATACTGTAGGATAAAAAACATCATACATTCAAAACATATCATTGTATATTGTATGATAAAACAACATCATAAATATAATAAATAAGTACATATTTTTCTTACCTCATATTCAGTTTTATCAATATCTTTTTGGAGTTCAGCACATAACTTTGATAGATTCCATTTTGCATCTCTCGGAACAAACTTTTTTTCTGGAATCGTCTTTATTTCCTCTGGTTCCAGCAAATATGTATGCTCTGCATACCAAATCTGTTTTGGAAAAAAAAATCAAAAAAAAAGTTAAGAGTAAATCATTATTTCATTGAGTAAACTACTAAAAAAAAATTAGTACGTATTCTTACCAACAAATAGTTCAAACACCCTGTTGTACTCTCGACTGCTTTAACATTCTCATTTGATGACTTTTCAAGGTAAGAATGTATCAAATCAGGCCATGACACATTATTTGCAGCTTCTAGATCCTCCACAAAACCTATGTACTTTTCAGTCAAGGCATGTGCATCTTTTGTTGTGAAAAACAAAGTGATACACATGAAAAGGCATATAAGCCTTACCAAGTCTTCAACATCTCCCACTTCTTGAATTTTTTTCTCAATATCTTCTTCACTTCCTTTTTCACTTTCTCCTTCTTCATCACTTCCAATTTCTTCATCATTTTTTCTTCTTCAACATTCTTCTCAGTTGCTTGCTTTTTTCTTAGAAGTTTCAACACTTGTTCTTGTATCCTCACTCTGTTAACCTTTTTGGTCTTTGGTACATCAGCAAAGAACCTCCGGAAGAAAGCACTGTTTCTATATCCACCTCTAGATGTCAGCATTATATCTTCATGCTGTCTTTTTGCTGCTTTTGGCATTCCAAAAATAACACCTACTTCTTCAGGAGTGGATGTTAGAATATGCGAAACTCCATGCCTTTTGAACTCAAATCTGAGCTCATCTGCAACTTTACTTCTCTTATAACACTTTATAAGAGTGGTCACAGCAGTTTCATTCTTCATCCAATGATCTGCACCCAGATTTGTGTACCAATACATCAGAAAAAGGTTGTCATACGATTGCTCACTTATTATGCGCAACTGAGTTTCACTCAACTCAAGATTTTCTGCCTTGATTGCAGCGACCAAATCCATATGAACCCACTTTTGTAGATCTTCCTGGCAGGTGCAGGTTTTGTGGGTTTCTTCACACCAACTGCATAATGAACACAATGTCAATATCCCTACAATATATCAATATGTACTATAATATAAAACAAAGTATATATTTTTTTTTATATGTTGATATGTATTTTCTATATCATGAACAAAGTATAAATTGATATGTACTGATCCAATTCAGGATTAGAACAAAGTACATACCGATATATACTATCCTGTATGCAAGATGTAGATGTTTTAGTATAGAACATTGTACATCTATATATATGCTTTTATATCCATATCATGAACAAAGTATATATCAATATGTACTTATCCAATTCAATATCTAGAACAAAGTACATATCAATATATACTTATCCAATTCAATATCTAGATGCTATAACTTTGAAAATAAGCATACACTGATATGTACTGATCAGTATATACTAAAAACCAAGTACATATAAATGTTTACCCTATGTTGCATGCTAGATTTATGTGCTAAAACATGAAAAAAAAAACATATATTGATATGTACCCATGTTGTATGCTATATCTAACTCCTACAACATGAACAGAGCAAGTTATATATTGATATGCACCAATGATATGTACCTTTTTTGGCAGAAATAGCAACACCCTTCTTCTTTTTCTGTGATGTAGATGGAGAACGAACAACAAGAGCTTTCTTCTTCTTCTTTGTAGATGGAGAATCTACAACAGCTGTTACATTTTCTTCTGATGTTGTTGGAGAATAAACAACTTCATTTTGTTTCTTCTTTTTTTGATTTTGCTGGTGAATCAACAGTAGTTTGTTTCATTGTTTTTGATCTTGTTTGAGAACCAATAACTTTTGTGTTCTTTTTCTGTTTTGATATTGCTGGAGAATCAACAACAGTTTGTTTTATTTTTTTTTATGTTGTTGGAGAATCAACAACTTCATCCTGCTTCTTCTTTTTTGATTTTTTGGGTATAGAATCTACTTTAGAAGCTTTCTTGTTCTTTTTCTATGGTGGAGATTTAGGAGTATCTTGTTCTTCAATCACAGTTTCCTCTATACTTCTGTTGATTTTTCGTTTTGTACCCATTTTTAGATGGATTTTTTGAAGTAGTATAATGTTGATCAGTAGGTTAGGTTTTAGTTTGTATAATGTTGTAAGAAATCAAAATGTTGCTAATCCTGTTGAGTTTCGGTTTTTGATCTCTGTTTTTAAGGTTTTGATTTTTGATTTTTGTTTTTTCCCTAGTTTTTAAGTTTCTAGGTTTTGATTTTGAGAGTAATGGAAGTCGAGTGGTTTAACTGGTGTTGGTGGAGTAGATGAACGTTTTGCCCGTTAAGAAGTAGAGTAGTGTAGGAGGTGGAGGAGGTGGAAGACGTGGGATGTCCACACTGAGTAGTTATGGGTAAAATGGTAAATGGGTTTTTTGAATAAGTTTTTGGACTAATAGGTAAGTACGTTTCCCGGGTGGACTAACCATTAACATGGTCCGGGTTTTTTGGACGGTCCAACAAATTTCCCGTTTAGTATACGACATCGGATCTGACAATTATGCAGATTTCCTATGCCCCATGAACTTTTCACCAATAATCATCTCACGCATATTCACCCATACAGAGGTTGATTGCAGCGGGGCGTATGGGTTGGCAAGTCCTGGTGACCTGAACTATCCTTCATTCTCTGTTATCTTCAGATCGGGAATTAGTAAGGTTGGGTATGTGAGAACGGTCACGAATGTTGGACCGTCAGCAAATGCAGTTTATGAAGTTAAGATAAACTCTCCATCATCTGTTAAGATCACTGTTTCACCACCAAAGCTTGTGTTCAGTAGAAAAACTCGAGTTTTGACATATGGAATCTCATTTTCAAGTAGGTTTGATATTACGAAAGTAACAGGCTTAGAAAAACCAAAAATCCTGAATTCGGGTCCATCGAATGGTCTGACGGAGAGCACGTCGTGAGTCCCATCGCATTTACCTGGGATTCTACTACTAGTACCAGCCTGGTAACCTCAGTTTGATGAGTCCATTTAGTGTGTGTTTTATTTGTATCCGAGTATCAAGTTTAGGTCATGTTCAGGTTTCGTGTACTTAATATGTAGAGAGTAGCTTGACTGCAATTGATCGTTAAATGCACAGCAATTTTTTGTATTTCAAATTTAACAAGGGTTACTTTGCAGTTGGGTGACCATAACAATAGCCAGTCGAGTCTGAAACTTAAGTTTGTCCTGAAAGAAGCACTCCAAGAACTTTATGGCACCCAAATGGGGTTCGCAAGCATTGCTTGCTCCTTGTCAGGTGATCTGACAGAATGCCTGAAAGGCTGCGCTGGTAACCAATCTCCAGAGTTTCAAGTTTGGGAAGGCATCGGCATCCATACTGCTTAGGATAAACTTTTAACTTTTACAGTCACAGACTTTTAACACTTGAATGGTCAGCGTTGCCGGTTTTCTGACAATCTAAATTGTGAGCATCTTGATCATCACTTCTATTGGCTTCTTGCTATACTTAGTGCCACATTCTCTGACGGTCGCATATCTGTTCTTTTCAACAATTTATCTCTATAGAAGGGGAGCTTCAAGGGGTTACTTATGTGTCTATGTACTCATTAAATTTGTTCACTCATGAAGCATTTTAAGAAACATAACAATACCAATTACATTAGATTACATTTTTGGTACAATTCTAATCAAAATTACACTACACCTCTGGATTCTAGACTATATTTTACAGTAACTAACTTTTTAGTGCAAAGGTTGTTGTCATGAAGTAGCTCTTTCAATCACATACTTTTTCCCAACTGCAGTATTTCTATTAAAACCAGTCGGGGTCGACATTATTCCTGTAGTGACTCCCGTCTCTGCTTCTCTTGTTGTATCGGTATGCAGAGCTAGTGCTGCACTTGAAAACCCAAGGTGCAAGAACGGGTTAGGCGGCACCTTAACTTCTGAGCCTCCTTGTAAAATCTTCACCACACTACTCATTGAAGGTCTGGCATTGGGCAAGTATTGAACACACCAAAAGGCTACCAAAATCATTGTTCTTAGCTTCTCTCGATCCTTTTTTTCGATCTCATTCAACTCATTTATAATCTCATCCAGCTCTCCCATTTCAAACTTATCCCACACCTGTCTTGGAAACCATTCATGACTCTCAGGTAAATTCAGGTCTAAATTCCTTCTCCGTCCGACAATTTCAAACAACATCATTCCATAACTATAAACATCACACTTATAAGTTACAGGGAACGGCATCCACAGCTCTGGTGCAGCGTAACCTGGCGTTCCTCGACCTCCGGTCATTGTAACATGAGAACTATCCCAATTACAAAGCTTGGCTAAACCAAAATCAGCAACTTTTGGAGTTAATTTTGAATCTAAAAGAATATTACCAGGTTTTATATCATAGTGAATTATCCTTTTCTGACAATCTTCATGTAAATATGCTAATCCTTTCGCTGTTCCGATTGCAATATCATAAAGTTTCTCCCACTTTATAATATTTTGTAGTTTTTTGTCGAACAAAATCCTGTCAAGCGATCCGTTCTTCATGAACTCATAAACCAATGCTTTTGTTGTGGATTCAAAGCAAAACCCATAGAGTCTAACTAGATTTTTGTGATAAGTTCTACCAATTGTACTCACTTCTGCCATGAATTGCTCTTTTATTCTTTCGCTTGTACTGTCATTTAGTATCTTAACAGCAACTTCAACTCCACTCGGAAATACTCCTTTGTAAACAACTCCAAACCCACCTGCACCTAACTTCACCTTGTAATTCCAAGTGAAATCTTGTAGCTCTGAAGATGTAAACCTGATTGGTTTCTCATTTCCCATATCAACTAAAAACCTCTCTATAGATGATACACCTACCTGCACATCTTTTTGTAATTTCTGTTTGTCATGATCAACCCTTCCTCGTAGATTATCTGTTGTTACGACATCGAACATGTGTAGTACTGCAGGCAGAGTAATATCAACGGCATGACCATCATCAACTTTTTTAGCCTGGTTAGTGTTCAGAGTTTGCAGCGAGTCTTGTGTATGATGAACTGTGAGGGTAAGATTGTTTGCTGGGGTATTTTCACACATCCTTAGTAAGCTTGGTATAGAGAAAGTGTTCTGATTTGCTATTCTTTTGGATTTCAACTTCTTAGAGCAAAACAATATGATTCCCAAAACAATTGAAGTTCCTACAAAACCACTGATAATTATTGCATACAATGGAAACATTTTCAGAATTTGAGTTGTTTTTTTCATTTGTCAAGATCTTTTTAATATAGTCAAGACTAGCAGTTTCCACCGTATTATTTGGCTAAGGTTATCAAGTCAAAAACAAACACTTTAGTCATTTGATTGATGGTGATAGACTAACTAGTAAGGTGGCCAAGTCTGTGGAGGACATGTAGTGCAAAATCAATAAGTCGTATTCTCCTGCAGTGGGTATGCGTGGAACCTTGGGTATCACGGCTTCCTTGGACTGGTCCCGTGGTTTATCTCGTAATAGATAAACCAGCGGAGCCCACCCCACCAAACTCATAAACTAGTCTTCTTGCTGGTCCAAAAAGGGTTAGACATTTTTGGTGCTTGTTCTTTGTCGAATGATCTGCGAGACCAATCCTTTGTAAGTGCAGAATCTCGGATACCGTTAAATCTAAGTTCATTGGAATATTACAATAACTCAGCCAAGGTATATTTTTTCATCTGGGATTCACCATCGTATGCTTGCGCAGCCTAAGATTTTTTGAGAATGAGACATCTAATTCAAATTTTGTCAGACATTCAATGAAGTTTTTGCAATTAATAAGAAGAGAACATACACCACATATCCTACTTTACTACACCCATGTGTATATAGTTTGGATTATTTTTGAGAATTTGAAATAGAAGTGTCTATTGATATCCTTTCAAATATTTTAAAATTTATTTAAATTCGCATCTGAAATATTAAATATTATTGGTAAATAATTTTGATATAGATATCCAGATTTTTCATCAGACTTTTTAATAAAATGTTCCTGATGTTAATTCAAAATTACTTTTCTTATCTTTTTTTGTTTTTGTATTTTATTCAACCGCTCTCAACTTTGACTCCCACTTTTTAAAAAAACACAGTAACACCCGTTAAGTGACACGTGATAATTTTATAGATACACATAAAGACTGAAAAACCCTAAGGTTAATGAAACTGACTAGGAGTATGAGTTACACACGTGTTATAATCTGAGCGTTTAATATGGATGCTCCAGGATGCACCTTACAAATCTTTTTCCCCATCAGCTAGGTCCACTCCATGAAAATATCAAAAGCTAAAAAAGATTTCTTCGCTCTTAAATTAGACTTATCTAAAGCGTTTGATCGAGTTGAGTGGCCTTTTATAGAACAAGATCTCCTTGCTTTTGGGTTTCATAAATCTTCAGTAAACCTAATTTTGTAATGTATAACTACAACTTTTTTCTCCATCCTGTTTAACAGATCTCCTGACCCCACCTTCTACACTTTCAGAGGGATTAGACAAGGAGATCCTCGTTCCCCTTCTGTATTCCTTATTTGCAGGGAAATTTTATTCAGGCTTTTATCCAAAGCTATTTCTGAAGAAAAAAAATTCATGAATAAAAATTAATAAATTAGCTCCCACGATATCCTATCTTTTTTTTTTGCGGACGACTGTTTTCTTTTCACTAAAGTTGACCTTGGAAAAGCCAAAAATCTCTTAGACATTCTTTCAAAATTCAGAGACACTACGAGACAAATGATAAACCTTCAAAAATCAAGAATTTATTTTAGCCCTCGAATTCATCCCAAACATGGGAAAATAATAGCAAAAATTCTAAAAGTCTCGTTAACAACTAAAAATGATCGTTATTTAGGAACTCCGTTTTTTTTATAGAAATCGTAAAGAAAACTTTGAACCTCTTCTTCAGAGATATTATACCTTTCTACAAAGCTGGAAATCGAAGCTTATATCTCAAGCGGGAAGAACAATATTAATTCAATCTTTTCTTCAATCTTATCCCACCTATAAAATGCAATGCTTTGCTCTCCCAGAAGCCACTTTGGATCAGCTAGACAGAATTCAACGTGATTTTGGGTGGAATAAGGATAAATCCAATGAAGATGTGGATATCTTAAAGCTTGGAAAAATATTTGTAAACCTAAATCGCAGAGTGGTCTTGGAATAATAAACCCTCATCAGTTTAATGTAGCGTCGCTAACTAAACTGGCAAGCCATCTAATTCAGGAACCTGATCAGCTTTGGGCGCAACTCTTAAAGGCGAAATTTTTTCCTTATTCTCACCCTTTTTCAGAGACGAAAAAATCAAACCTTTCCTGGATCTGGACAAGCATTCAAAAAGGTTTAGCTCTTATTAAAGATATTTTCATTTGGCAAGTAAGGGACGGTAAATCTATTAAGATTTGGAATAACAACTAGATTCCTAACTTTCCCGTCATTCATATGTTAGGATCGATGCTATAAAGAAAACAAAACCAAAACAAGAACACACAAGATTTACTTGGTTCACCCAAAATTGGGCTACGTCCAAGGAGCGGCTGCGGTTTTCACTATAATCACAAAATAGTTTTCCAGAGGAATACAACGATGATACAAACCCTAGATAGGGAAACTCGAAATATATATAGAGACTACTCAAAAATTTGGGATAAATTTCCCTGAAAAAAAATCTGGAATATTCAGGTTATCTCGAGAATCAAATTATTCCTTTGGAAATTGGTTCAAAGAGCACTCCTAACTTCTAGCAGATTCGCAACTCATGTTCCGACTGTTTCTTCAGAGTGTCCTATGTGCAACTCCCACACCCAGAAACGGAACGTCATTTGTTAATATATCGCTCTTTCGCCAGAGCAATTTGATTATCCCTCTCCTTAGCCTCGGTCACTTCTATATCTCCCATGGGGTCAATAAGTGATTAGGTTGAGAATTGGGTTTCTTATCCAATGTACTCCCCCATCTCTAGCAACAGTTCTACGATTCTATGGTTTATTTGGAAACACAGGTGTTCAGTAATCTTTGAAAAGATAGTTCCAAACCCAAAATTATTGTTGGACCAAATTAGAGATCACATAAAAGCTTATTCTTCCTCAATTGCAAATTCTCAAACCATAAAGTCAACTCCCACAAGTGAAAACAATTCCTTGTGGTCAATGTAGGATAAGCATTGGATAATGTTTATAGATGCTTCTTTCAAGGAGGGCTCGATGGGATATGTTTTCCTTCTTTACTCGGTAGACCAAGAATCTTTCATAGATATTGAAGCAGGATCTAGCTGGGCCTCCTCAACTTTACATGCAAAAGCACATTCCTTGTTGTTCGCAAGCAACTGGCTGAATAATAATATACACTCAAGTGTTTTTATAGCTTCGAACCGCAAACAACTGATAGATATTATAAACATCAAAGAAATAAAGGTCCATAGCAGGCGAAAATACAATAGAAAAAGCTACGAGCAAATCTTCTTCAAGCAAAGGTAAAGTTTATTAACAAAAAACATAACACAGTTGAGGACTCAACAACAACAAATATCCAGCAACAAGTTTATAAATCTTCTATCTCATGCAGCAAGTTTACAAAAAGAAAAAAAAAAGATATTGATAGCCTCCTGTATTACATTTCTTGAATTAATATAATTATTATTTCTATCAAAAAAAAATTAGTAGTGCATAAATTCAAGTAATACAGGATACTCTCATCTTTAGTTTCCCCTGTATAGTAAGACTAAAAGTTCCCAGTAGCGAAAAAGTTAGTAAAATTTAGTGACACTTACCTCCTAAAGTTTCTCGGCAAGAGCAAACAAAACCAATTAAAAGTATATTTTCCAACAACACTTACCTCAATCAAACTGGTGGGAAATATGGCCTGAGAAGAATGGAAGAGTCCCACAACAAGACACAACATGAAGCTGGTACAATCACAAGAGTAAAAGCTTTGGTCTATCAACGGGAGCTGTGTAGTAATGAATTTAAGGGTCTGTTCTTTGATGACTAATTAGTGTCTCACTGAAAAGAAAAAGCATACAGATAAAGTGCTCAGTTCAAACTTGAGTATCAATACGGTTGACAAACCACCAAAATAAGAACTCATTGTAGTTTTGGCCGTGCTTCTGGTTCTCCTAAGTACTAAATTTCCCTAAGAAATACAATGAGAGTTCATCAATATATATTGATATGTGTAAGTAACTAATCATATTTATAAACCTTCTGAAGTTGAATTAAGGTATGATTGATAACCCTTTTTTATAGAGTTTATCATCACCCTCGGCTCCTGTATAATGGTAACCAGATGGTTGTCTCACTGTTTTATGATGATAATCAGATTCAATAGAAGAAGCCATTACAACTTTAGGATTCCAATACCATGGTTTAACATGAGGTGATGATGAACTAAAATACACCGAGTTAGACTTAGAAGATGAATGATTAGGAACTGGTAGAAACACTGAACCCCAATCTCTTAAGCCTAATTGGGTTTGTTTTAATCTTCTTCTAATCAATAACCCACCAACATCTTCTTTCTTCATTTCGGTAACGCTTCGGAGTATTGCCATACACAAGAGTAGTACTACTACTGCATCTTCTTCTGGTGTTACTTCTACTACCAATAACTTCCAATTCATTAAAGCAGTTGCTTTCCCATTTGGGTACTCATCTGTGTACCTTACCATTGTCACAAATACTTCTTCGTCGTCTTCTTGTTTCTTTTCGCTCTTATCGGAAACTACTTGTTCATGATCATTATCTACTACTTGGTACTGCATTTTCCTCCCTTTTAACAATTTGATAACCTGCTATTCATAAATGATGTAAACTTAGTTCCTCTATCAAGCGTATATGTAGAGGTATGTATACTAACAGATGTCTTGGAAGATATTACGAGAAATATCGTGAAGGTTACATACCGATGAATCTTGTGAGGTGCGGGGGTTATTGAGATTGAAAGTTAGACCAGATGATGATGATGAGTCCCATTGTACAATAAGTTCATATCCATTAGAAAGACTCCAACAATAAGTTTTCGTATTGCTCTGTAATCTTGAGCTTGAACCTTCTTCTACTTTGGGTATTGCACTCCCTACTACCTTGTCTACAAAATCATTAATAATTGGCATCACAATGTTTATTTACTACTTTGATTACATTCAAAAGATGTTAAAGGACGAAAGACATACCAGGAGTTCGACCAATTGAGCCAGCAACATAACGCCATGAACCTTCACGAACCTCTATGATTCTCTCCTCCTTTTTCACGGCCACTGGAACATCACCTCCTCTCCTCCAAAACCCACTTCCCATTCTGCCATTCAATTGATGTGAGATATATAACATTCCAAATTTACATGGAAAACTGCTAGAAATAGAATCTCGCCACAGTTTTTAGAATGCTGCATGCATACATTTACAACTAGGAAATCAATAGCAACTTATGGCACATTACCGGATCCGTAAAACAAAGCACTCCCTCCCAGCATGGTCCAAGACTGTCCTGGACAACCACCGTCCATCTTGGGATCGATAGAGATTCATTTTCAGTATCACATCTGATATCATTGCACCTGAATCATCAGTCACGCAATCTGGTACACATTTTAACAAGTAAGGTGCTTGAGCTGGTGGTGTTATTGAAGCCACTGCTCTCATCCATTTTTGTTGCAGCTCTTTTTCAAGTGTAAGAGATGGTGCCCTTAGCAAATCATACCATAAAAACACTAATGTACTTTTCAAACTACTCTTCTTTTTACGAACAAGAACTCTTGGCATCACCACCACCTGATTGTTGTCCAAGCTCCAGCATTATACCCCGAGTACCGAATTCGCAACAAAGATGCCACATTTTGTCCCATGATTCCGATTGCACCGAGATTGTGGGTTTACTGATCTTGAGTTCTCGATGGCATCGGACCGTCCTTAGGCGTAAGCATGTTTCTTGTCTTTCTTTTATATCTCGGTCTGCTCTCATACTCACATATACCTGATAATATTCCATGTCAGGATCTTTTTCTGGTTGAGAAAATCAACAAAAATAATAGCTGAGAAAACCAAAAAAATATATCGCGGGGAAACCCATGTACTTAGCAGGCACACGCCTTAACCACTCGGCCAAAGCGACATCTTGGCTCCCATTTCTTTATGTTGTCTTAAATTCAATGACAAAAACCAAGGACAAGGCAGGTGAATGTTGTTTTTAACTCTGGTGAGGGTTGGTAACTCAGGTTGGCAAAAAAAAAAAAAAAAACTTTCTATACATGGAGTGGTTGGTAATAAGAAAAAAAAAACACACATGATTTTATCTTTACAAGTAAGAAAAAGAAAACTATGATTTTCTCATCATATCTGTTGGAAACATGACCAAGTTAAGAACCAAAATCGACAAGCATTTGCATTACTTTAAGTAAATAGAGATTAAATATTTTTAAGATTGAATTAATATAACTAACCTCAAGCAAGAACCTTGGTTCTAATGATTTGTATTTAGCATTAACATCAGAATTCCAAGCATCCCAATAAACTGGAATCTTAATTGACTTAACAATCTCATCAAGCATTCCACCTGCTTTCTCATAAGGTTGATCAAACAATCTCTCCCATAAATTTCTTGTCAATTTCATATCTTCATCATTCACTTTATCCCAAATTCCATTTACTTTGCACAAATCCTCTTCTATGTTCTTCATATCTCTTGCATATACCATTGGATAACTCTGTTTCAATCATCACAATAACAAATTCAGCATATAATCTATAAATCCTATTGATTAACTCGAAAAGAAAAAATAGCCAAAAAACAAAGGAGAAAGTTTGTAGTACCTGATGAGTTAACCACATTAATTGAACATCTAAAGTGGGTACTAATTTAGAACACTCCTCTTTGAATTTATGCAACACATAAAGAAATCTTGCGTATCGTTTTCTCGCTGCGATTAAGTAAACAAGTTCAATCATATAAGGCTTGGAAAATTTCGTATACAAAAACCTCTGTTTCATGACTTCATCAAGTATACTTTTATCAACTGTGATTGATTCTTCTGAAGTAGTACTCAATTCGATGATATCGAATGGATCATGCGGGTATTTACAACTCCAAATATATCTACATCTGTTTGATGCATACTCTTAGTTTTCATCGTTAAAGATTAAAGATTTCTCTATCAACCTTGAGAATTTTGATTGACAATATACTCTGTAAGTTAGTGGGTTAAGTTTGTGACAAAACCAGACCCATTGGATATCAAGAGGAGGAAGAATCATTAGTGGTGTTTTCGAATTGATTGAAAGATCGGAAATTAATGGCATCCATAACTCATCATACCTGAAAATGAATCAAATATTTTAAACAAAATTTAAGTGATTGTTTGAATGAAAATGAGAAACAGAGATGAAACAGACAGAGGATATACCTTCTAATGGATTGGATGATAGATGGAGGATGATGAAACCATTGAGATTCAAAGACCCTTTTTAGAAATGATACTTGTCTTCTACCTGCTGTAACTAAATCTATACTTGGCTGAAAGATCTTTAAATACTCTTCTTCTTCATCTTCTGTATCAGAATTCTCACTTGACTTAGTTGCCATTTTCGAACTCTGTTTTTGGAATGTTTATTAAATTAGTACTCAAATTCTTTGAGTAATTTGTGGAATCCAACAGAGAAATGTTGAGGAGAACAGAGAAGATTAATGTTCTTTATGCTTTTTAGTGATGGATTCTTTAGAAGAAGGAACAGGACATCATGATTGGGGTGAGGGGTTGATAGTGATGTGGCAGGGGAGAGTGATGATGATAGAAAGAGAGGAGAATATTAGAGAAAGAAGAATGTATCAAGTTATGGTTTGCCATGTGACATTTACGTAAGCCTCTGATTGTTGTTTTGGTAGGGTGTTTGTTTAGAAAAACAAAATAGGTGGTGCGCACTCAAGGACAGATTGCAGCCGCAGGGATGAAATATGATGTCTAACATTGACAAGTAGAAAGATTTTATAGGACGGTATTGTCCTTGTATCTACTATCTAAAATCTATGCAGCACGGACCCAGATAAATGATAACGTGTCCGTGTCAGACTCACGTCCAATATTTGGAGGTGTCTTCGTATCAGATACATCGACGGTGTTATATGCATATACAATATAATTTTAATATAAATATATATTAATAATGGCTATTTTTTAAAATTCATAAAAAACATTAAAAAAAGTTAAAAAACTAACATTATTTCTACAACCTGTTCTCGTCTGATTTAATCCACAATTAGAACGAATCTGAAAATAACAATTTGACTTAGTTCTCCTAATTCAATCCACCATGAACTTCAATGAAAAGAAAACGGCTATGATTTTTTTATGCGTTTTTTTCATCCTTAATTGAGGGAATAATAAACACATTGAATATAAGATATTATAGTGAAAGTAAGTATGTGGCTCAATCAGAACCGTCGGATGAAAGCGTAGGAGGTGGATGAATTCTCAGCCACGATTTATCTTCTTCATGTCAAGAGCAACGGTAACCGTCAATCTCTCCAAAGAACCAATTCTAGACCATCGGATTGGGCTAACACTGTTTCTTTTTATGATAGATTTCTTTAGTATACAACTTTATTCTTACATAAATTTGTTATATATCAATAATTTATTAGTATTGTTGAGAAATTAAATTTATAATATATACACTTTAATAAGAAATATCAGTGATTTTATAACGTATCTGCGTCCTAGTTTTTTTTAAAAAAAATTCCGTTTTCGTATCCGCATCGCGTCCTCGTCAATGCTACCCAGATCTGAATCTCCCCCTGTTTAATGTGAGCATCCCAAAATAAAATTTGTTAACTAATTTTAAACCAAATTCCAAATTTGTTAACTAATTTTAACGAATTTGATTCACCAAATGGAATTCGGGTTAACCAAACAAAATAGGGACAAAAACACAAAAAATCAAATGAAAAATGGATTTCATTGTAATATCTTATTTCTATAGGGACTGAAAAATATCATTAGGTAAGTGAGATATACGGGACTAATATATATTATTATAGGGATTTAAATGAAAATATTTTAGAATCAATTATTTATAAAACGCCTCATATCTTTAATACCGTACGTTGGATTTTATCAATTTTATATATTTGGAAATCCCTTTAAATTATCTACGCAATAAGCATAAATAACAACATTGGGTTGTTATTTTTTAATTTATTTACGTGTCTTCTAAAAGTTAGATATAATTTGAAGGTAAATTAAAAGAACTTATACTTTCATATGTTGTTTAAATGGTGTTAAAACATTAGTTCGCAAGTACATAATAAAAACAATGAATCTAAATTTTGGGTGACAAAGTATAACATTAAATGCACCTCCTTTAGTAGAAAAAAAAATAATGTTGCCAACCTACAACGCACATGCCCTAAACTTGTTGGAAATAATTGTTCTTGTAGAGCCCAAACCACAAAGTCACATGTTCGGTGCGCGTGCCGTGTTGTATTATATTAGAGATTAAAGTGTGTTGTGTTGTGTCGTGCTAGATGGTATGATGTCCTGTGTTATACTAGAAAATTAACGTGTCCTGCCGGTACATTTATTTTATATTTTTAAATGATTTTTTTTTAAATTTTTTATTAGATATCATATTATTATTATAAATATAAATCAACATAACGAAAATAAGATGTTAAAATTTGGTAGAATAAAGATCTTTTTATTGAATTATATGAAATGTGATTTATTGCACCGTATTGCGTAGTGTTTTATATATATTATGACGTATGTTTTTAACGTGTTGTGTTTCGTGTGTATTCGTGTCACATATAACACATAGAAATATCGTGCTAGGCCGTGTTGTATTCAGATTTTAACATGTTGACTAGAAACATGTTTTGGCACAATCCAATTGACACATCTGCTTGCAGGTGATTGCATATTAAATTTTCTCTGACACATCGATCATAACTACGATCTTCTCCTCGAAAGCGATTTGAAAAGCATTCTATAAATAGTTGCTATCTCCATTGGCCAGTCAAACCTTTTGGGCAGGTCCGAAATCGGAAAACCGTTGAAAATATATTTAAAAACAAAATAGAAATCGGAACGCATGGGGATAAAAGACTTACTTGAATCGGATGAATCATTTCGAGTTATGTTGTGGTCAGGGTCGGTGAGTTCGAAATGCACACATAAACGAAAGCTATAGCAGTGGCTTCGATTATTACATACAAAAAGCATCCAAAAATCATTAAAATGAATCAAGGTATTAGTCTAAGGATGGATGATGTTTTTTTTAGTCATTCAGTATCAGTGTCTGATTACGATCTACCACAAAAGAGTAAAACCGGGAGACATTAAAAAGACAACTAATTAATGAAACTTGATGGAGATTTCTAAATTTTGTATCGATAAATAATTTAGTGAACAATTATTCTAAACAGATCGCCCAAAAAATGATCAAACAATATATACCCAAAAAATAGAAATAAGACTTTATTTTTAAGAACGGTAGATGTGGATCTCAGCTGAATGCTATGAAACCCAACAAAAAAGTTTTAAGTTAGTTTTCTGTTTCTAATAAAAAGAAATTTACATTAATTTTAAGAAGTGATTACATAGTAGTGTCATAGCGGTTATTTAGATTACATAACTTATCCATCCAAATGCTCTTTTTGTGCAAAACTCGTATGGATAGAGCTAAGGGAGAGATTAAAATACCTAATAACTAGTTTTGCAAGCCTATTCGCTAGGTAATCATATTTTCTATTTACATATTGCTAACTATAACTAGTAAAAGCATGACAGAGTTCTTGAGCTGCCAGCAAAAAATTACTAGACCTCTAATCAAAATTGAAATTGTTTTGCACTATCACTTGTACAACATTCTTATTATCATTGAAGAAAGCTATTCGATTTAAGCCAAACTGATGTTCCCATCTGATAGCTTCTCTACATCCTCGTAATTCATTCTCATCTGAACTGGAATAGGAGGAACAAGTATTTTTTTTCTTTTTCATTTTATACATTAAAAAAAATTGTTACTCCTGCAAAATGATAAAATTCTTAAATAAGATACTTGTACTATTACATAAAAGGACTTATGAGAAAGAAACATTAAGAATTTAAGGTCTGATAGAGATAATTTTTGGGTAATCAATTGGGCGGTACATTTAAATTTTTTGTTAAATAAAATCACTATGAATTTACATAGTGATTTCTTTTTTTCGTATGTTTTTTCAGATGGACTGCGAATTATCAAATATTGGACAATGTTTTAAAAATAAATAAATCAAGTATTGGATATACCAAGCATCCGCAAATTTACAAGGTATCGCAAGATAAAAATTTATGTCCATTAGCCTCCACTGTATGCGCATCCATCACCCGCAGATAAATTGTAGCAAATAAGCACCACTGTTTGTTATACGCTGATAAGAAAATTTAAACGGAAGTATGCTCCCTACGGGCAATCTCAAGATCTTTTATTAATCAAGTTAGTGGAAGTGTCTTAAGTGTCAGGGTAGCAGTGAAATTAAAAACAAAAACGAAATACTACAAAGATTTGTTAGGGGAATCCATATTTTCCAGCCAACAACCACTATATATCTGGAAATTGGTGAAAGATTTGGAGCATCAACTACTCTTATTACCAAGATATTTTAGGGCCGTGGTATCTCGGGTTACTTCGAATTGGTGCGTTTTTGACTCGGTTTGGGCTGGTTGAGCGATGGGTCAGGTTCACATGCAGCCCACCGAAAGGGTTTGTATTTCCCGTTTTTGACTCTTAAATGTAATATTTATTAAAGATTTTTGTATTAAAATCTCCTTTAATTTTTTATTACCTAATTAATGAAAAAGTGGTCTATCAGTTTTATTTATAAAAGGAGTATAAGAATTTTTCTCGTAATTGACTAACAAATAATTTTAGTTTATGGCGAATTTGTTGCAGAATTTAGGGGACTTCATTGCTCCTTCTAATAGCAGTATAGATGATAGCAGGACATGGGAGTATGGCAAGACTTTTTAGGTTGCAAGTTGCTATGCTGCTTTTGATGTTGATGGTTTGCTTAATTTGCTAACTAGTCCAAAAAATCCGGACCTAGTTAACCTATAGTCTACCCGGGAGATCCTATTTATCCGTAAGTCCAAAATCAAATGAATACATGGAAATTTTCTAGCTACCCCCATTTGTCATATGTGTGAATAAAAACACAGTTTTTCCCAAATCTCTTCATTTTTCCTCCATCGTCGTTCTTCTTTTGTCTTCCTAATTCTTCTTCTGTCAAAAGCCCACGAAAACCTAGATCTACAATTAAATCACGTGATAATCATCAAAACATAGATCTATAATGAAGAAATGATATGAAATCATCCAAATCCCTATTTTTTGAAGGATCAACAACAATTTTAAGGTTTGTCTCATTATTAACCATAGCTGCATACAAACAAGAACAACATCAGCAGAAGAATCAAATATCTAAAAAAGAAAAAGAATGAAGATAATCAACTCTTAGTATCTTCCCACTTGACACGAAGGCACAACATAATCGATCAACCCAGTGGATGACAAGATTTCCTCTGATTCAGCTAACACCTGCAATATTTTTTAAGAGTCAGAAAGTAGAAAGACAGATGAACAAAGATAAAGAGGACAGAGACTGAGGCATACATACTGAATAAAGCTCAAGCTAATAAGAAAAATAGATTCCAACTCAACCTAACCATGAAATCACAATCTGTAGCATTTTTTTCACATGATGATCCTACGATATATATTTTCTATTGAGTAGTACATATTCTACGAATACATATCTCCTATCAATCGTTACATATCCTACGATATATATTTTCTATTACCCAGTACATATTTTACAGTACAACTGATTAGTACTGCATATAATCCTACAAATATATATTGATATGTACTGCATCATCGAATTGATAAGTACATATCTATATGTAATGTATAAACTCTTAGTATGAACCAATATGTACCATTATTATGACTTTACATTAGGTATCAATATGTACTGGGTGAAAGCAGTAGATACTTATATGTATTGGGTGAAAGCAGTGAATATCTCTCGTATACTGCAAAACTAGTTATCTAGTCATCAATGGATAAAATATGTTGTTTTGTTTTCGACATTATGAATTAACAATATGTATTTTATTGAATTGATAATAAACTTGTTCACTGTGTAGGTAGTAGTAATGTGAAAAAAACGATTATACCTAGGAAACTATACGATCGGTTGTTCTCATCTCCTCTTATAAATTTTATTTTGAATATGGGCACTAACTTTTCTTTTCTTACGACTGTTGAGGCCGTAAAAAAGAAACAAACTGAATATGATAAAAGAGATATTGAGTGGACCTGGTGTATTCTCATTTGGCTGGTAGGTTTATCATTTGAAAGGTGGGATACTAAAGTATCTTGAGGAAGTTCCGGAAATAGAAGCCTCTGGGATATGGCGCCTTAAAGAATGACTGTCTTTGCTTTGTTAACTTTTATAAGGTGGAACACGACATTTAGCAGTATTGGGACTAGGTTTAGAGATAACATTTGAGTTTACAAAATGTCAGTTTGGGTAAGGTGATATTCTTATTGTAACTACCAAGATATTACTTCCATTCAAAAAAACAGACAATTGTTTGCAGTGCCTAATTTTGTAAACTGAAATCTTGAAAGATATTTCTGAGGCCATTGTGTAAATCTTATCATTCTATTTATATTATGAGTTTATTTGTCTGCGCGGTTGCAGTTCTTTATGAGATTTTCAGTTTTGATCGCTGAATATTGTAGAATTTGCTTTTTTCTGGACATATTTCTAAATAAATTTTTTGTATTTGTTGTTGTATGATGACAACTATGCCCAGTCTCAAAATCAGAGAGGTATTCAGCGACAACGACAACAGTTTTAGCATGGTGTTGCTAAGAGATCGCTGGAACAATCTGAATCACAAATACCTCAACAACGACCACGACTGCAGCAATCACATCAACTAGATGTACCACTGCCTCGACTACATCAACCAGTACCAAATCAGGAACCACATCAAACATCACCACTGCCTCAATTATAGCAACCAGCAGTACCATTTCAATGTCGGCAACTTTTTACTACTATCAACAACTCCGCATCAACAACACCGTCTCTATCTCAGTTTCAGCAACAACTTTAGTTTGGTACCCACAGTTTCTCATCATGTGAAGTGGGTAAATAGCCACACTATCCAGTACCACTAAATCCATATGATTCCTCTTTACAACAACCACGGCTACAGGGATCACAAAATCAACCAGCTGTACTACTGCCTCGACCTCAGCAAACTGTAATTTCACTACCACTGCCGCAATTACAGCATCCAACAATGCCATCTCAATCTCGACAACTTTTCCTAGTATCAGCAACTCCTCACCATCCCAATCTCAGTCTCAGTAACAGATTTATTTTGGTACCAACAGTTCCTCATCAGCTACAGTGGGTAGACAGCCACATTGTACATCACCGCCAGATCCATATGATTTCGTTGTACAACAACCACAGCTGTAGGGACAACAAAATCAACCAACTGTACCCATGGTGCGACCACAACAACTATTTATACCACTGCCTCAACCTCAGCAACCATCCATAAGCTAAGAGTAATGCTGCACTCTAAGAGCCATGTTTACACAAAAATTCAAAATCAAAAATAGAAAATCGCAGTACGTATACACATGTACTGAAGAAAATAAAAACCAAAATACTAGTAGATATTGATATGTACTTGTAAAAACCTTGTAGATATCGAGATATACTTAGTGAAAACTTAGTATATATCACAATATATTATACATGTACTGAAAGAAAACAAGAATTTTGACAAGTTTATCTTAATGTTTAATTGAGCTCTGGAGAAAACTTAATCTCTAGTAATCTGGTGTCATAAAAGTCATTCCACATCATACGACATAGAAAATAACTCAAATAAACTAAAAATGAATGATAAGTGATAACGAGGGGGCGCTGACCCCTCGACCCCCTAAACCGTAAATGATAAAAAAAAAAAAAAGAACATCAAGAGACCAATAAGATAGTTAAAACAGCAAGCATGGGCAGCAACAACAAAAAAAATTATATGTTCAAGAAAATGACATCTTTTCAGGGAATACCTTGTAGATATTGATATGTAATGAGTGAATACCTAGTAGGTAGATATTGATATGTACTAAGTGAGTGTCTCCCCTATCAGTTGTTGCCAGTTCTTCAGTTTCCTTAGCTTCAGGTACATGCCATACCATTGTTGTCTCTGTTGCAAGATTGACAGTGCAACTAGCTACCTGTGGCTGTCATACACATAATATACAATGCAAAAAGAAAAAACTCATTAACATTATGTGCCATTGTCATGCACCGTAAAGATACCACGCTTCATATTTCCTTCGTCTAATCTTTCTATCAGTACACACATCAATCTAAATCAGATTATCTCAAATTAACATTACAATCAATCTTAATAACTTACTTGATTTTCTAGTATTCTCTTCACTTTACCAATATATCCTCCGCAAGTCATTCCCTGCAACAACGTACAAATTTAAATCCACGCTGAAATTGATACCGAAAGCGCTTGAAATAATTACTTACACCAACATCAAGAACAATAACTTCAGGAGACAAAGATGAAATTTCTCCAACTCCAGTAACAACTGATTTCGCTCCAATTTCACCTTCACTAGATCCACCACCACCACCATTATTACCCCCATCACCACCACCACCAATATTCCCATAACCAACACCACTGTAAGACGAGAATGAACTAGAAATACAAGCTAATCTAAAACTTCTTCTTAAATAACAACTTCGAATCAATTTTCCAGAACAAGATGATAAAGAAAGAAATTCATTAAATCTTTGAATTTCACCACCATACTTAATAATCTTACTACTAGAAGAAATACTAAATCATTTAGTTAGGGATTGATTAAATTGACGATTAAGATTCGAAATTGCTGGTTGGGACGATGATGATAGGGTTTTAGATAATGCTAAGAGAGTTACTGCAAAAGAAATTGTTGAATCCATTTGGATTCCAAAGATTTTAGATTGTTCCAGACGAGATTTATATGTTTTTCATTTCTTCTGATTTCAAACCTGGAGGTCTTCTTCCAGACTGAGAGAGAAAATCAAAATAGAATTAAAGAGGGGTAGTTTTTCCTTTTAGAAAATACAATTTATATCACTCTTACGTATAAAGGACCAACGAGTAAAAGTTCTGGTCCAAAAACTTGTTTTTGGATTAATGGTTAAACCGGGTTTGATGATAGGATTAGGGATTAAACGGCTCTCTAATATAGGATTAACTAGTAATTCCTAGTTTCCACATAGGCAAGTCCGGAACCCAAAGGTATCCTTGAAAGTTTCTTTCTTAGTATGGACTTTGTGTCGTAATAGATCCCCTACTTTTGATATTCTTCATAGAGTTGGTAGGGTTAAATCTAGTTCATATCTTATGTGTTCTACTGATCAGGAAAAATAATATCATTTTTTCTTGCATTGTCCTGAAATAAGAAAGCTTTGACATTACTTCATAAACAGTTTTAAAATAAAGTGGATTTTTTTTATTATGTAAAGAGAAATATATGAAAATGGTCGAAAAAGAAGAGTAGATGTTTAATACGGTAACTTTAGAGTATATTGCCTTTTGCAATTTGATGGTGTGTATGAAAATAGCACAACAACAACCTTTATAGGGGTTCATAGTAAAAACTTTGATCAACTCATTATTGATATTAAATATACTCTTTCCAAATGATGTTTGAAGGTTTTTCTTTAAGTACTTTAATTTCAAATTCGGAGGCACCAGTTGGTTGTAATTAGCCTAGTCCCCAAGCTTTAGTGCTCTTAAAATTCATTCCTTTGATGAAGTTTTTGTTTTAATGACTTTTAAAAGAAAAATATATTTATTTCAACTAATTTATTTTTTATTTTATTTTTAAAATTTGTGATCTATTTTTTGATCTCTCAAATGAATAACAAACACAGAGGGCAACCAATTAAAGTCATAAGTGATTTTCAAAAAAAAAATAAAAAAACCCATGGGTTTTTGTTTAATTCAGAAATTATTTAATTATTGATCAAATATCCTATTATTTATTTATTTTGTTGTTGTTGATCAGACCCCGTTATATATTGAGGGAAAGCTATCAAAAAGATGAAGGGTAAGTAATAATAAAAGATTAAATTTATAGATATTTGTTAGAACTCATATTTGGATGAAATTATGTGACAACTGTGGTTCTCAGTTAGAGAAAGGAATAATGGTCTTTCTTTATTCCGTGTGCTTAATATTGTAATGTCCAATACGTGTTTAATTATGGGGATTTGATGTAGGGGTGTCAATGGGTACCCAAATAACCGGACCTGAATCGGAACCGGATAAATCAGATCCGGGTTCCAAAACTGGACCCGTTAGTGAATTCGGACCCTATAGAGTAGGACCCGGATAGATCCGGTAGTAAACGGTTCCAAACGGGTCTATCCGGCGGGTACCCACGAGTAATCGGGTACCCATTTAGAGGGATAATTTTGTCAAATTACTAACCATAATTAGGTCATATAAATAGGAAACTTAAATCTCATTGGTTCATTTCATTTACTTCTTCCGCTCATTGGCTAATTTACTGCGGCCGTTCCTGTCTGAGAAGAAGTAGCAGACTACTAACCAGTAACTACTTCATTTAATTCTTGTCTTTTTGTCCGAGAAGAAGACTACTTCACACACAGACAACTTCACTTCACCATCGTCATAACAACTACTTCACTTCATTATCTTGGAACAGATTCAGATGTTGCTGAAACAAGTTATGTAGACATCATTTATGCTCCCATCGGCCATCAAGCATCAGTGCCATCACCATCAAGTGAAGGAACTAAATAGTAAATATGCCTCGACTAATCTATTAATAGTTTTTGCAGGGATACTATATTTTTTGTTTTTGTGAAGTTTCTAACTATATGATATGGTGTGCTGGAGAGGTTCAAAATCGCATGTCAGGTGAGTTGCACACTGTCACCCAAGTCTTTTTAAATTCAATGATATATTAGGAGAACTGTATTTGTTCACAAGATAAGACATATCTGTGTCCATTTCTTAATACAATATAAGGAAAAAGCATCTTGTATCAATTCTATACAGTTTCTAGGACTATCATCACTATATTCATAACAGTGATACTCATGTATAGCATTTCATTAACAAAAAATGAGATCAAAAATATTAGGCAATAGAAAAGCTATACATACCTAGTGAGAGGGAAGGTTGACCCAGGCCACAGCACTGCTTCCTCATTTCATTTCTGGAGAGACTTCTCTTTACCAGCATTGAGTGTCACATTTACTTCTTTTCAACTTCAAATGTTTTGATTTTGACTCTTGAGTTCGTGAGATTCATATAACTCTAATGATTGAAGCTTACATCCTGGAAGATATCCTTCACTTGTTCGAGTGTGCTGCTCCTGGAAGATATCCTTCACTTGTTCGAGTGTGCTGCTTGCATAATTGTGTGGCTGTTAGAGTTCTTAATTACCCTTTCGATTCCCAATTACTGAGAATCAAATGTATCCTGGAAATTCAGCGACATATTTATGCAAGCGTGAATAATGTCATGTTACTGGAATGTTTCCAATAAGCTTGCATCCTTTTTGAATCTTATTAGTATTGTAGATAGGTAATGAACATACATCATCATCATCATCTTTTCTTGGTATGTCTTGAATATCTCTGAACTTTGGTTTGTCATGAATTTGGATAGTCTTTGAATTTGACAGCTAGTGAGGAATATGGGTATTTTGAAAATGGTTGTTGAAAAGTCATGTGTTGATATAGATTTGGTTAATCTTGGATTTCACTAGAACGGATGCTGGTATTCTTTTTTTTTTTTTTTTTGTCTTTTTTAGTATGGCTCTTTAGATCAGAAGTTTCCCTGGAACCTCAAACTAGGAAAGATGATTGTATGTGCATTATTTACTCATACTTTACGGTGCTTATCAGAGAAAAAAGGTGCACCTGCAGGTTTGATTATTTACTCATGTTGAAACCACATTTAACTCATATTTTACTGTGCTTACACAATATTTATTATTTACTGCATTTTGATCGTCTCCGCCTCTAACTTTCAAGACTCAACCACACCAATTTCATATGATGTGCTGGCATTTTGCAGGAATACAATATTTTTTGTTTTTTGTAAAGTCTCTAGCTTTCTAATATGGTGTGCTGGAGAGATATATGATGTCGCATGTCAGGTAATTTGTTACTGTTAAAATACAGCTGAAACTCATTATACTTTGTGTTGCTCTTCATCTTTCACCTTGCAGTTCTTTATGTTGTATTTGTATATGTTGCAGGACATGATGGTTAATTACATATCAACGAAGCTTCTTTTTTATACGGCCAAAGAATATTTAAAATTGCAAACTGTCCCTGATGTTTTGTTAATAGTTGTGAAGGAGAGTTGCACTCGCGGTCACTTTTTTTTGAAAACACTTTATATATATAATAAGTTTGCCAATTTTTTGTGGTTATATTACGGCAACCTTTGCTTTATAGATACATTTATATCGGTCGGAGATGGATTGTTGAACTCATTACTTAATGTTTTGATGTAATATAAGATATGTGTTCAAACATCAAATTTTAAACTTTTTATAATCAGTTCTTAAGACACGGTAATTACCCAGAATCGATAATTACCCGCTCTTTTAATAGGGTCCGGTTCAGGGTCCAAAGAATTAGGAACCGGACCCGGAACCGTTAGGACCCGGAATCTATAAAAATATCAGGGTCCGGGTCCGGGTACTATGATACCCGGGAGGACCCGGACCCATTGACAGCGGTAGTTTGATGTATTTGATGATTCAATTTGTTTCAATTTTACAAACGTTTCTACTTTAATTTGATTTTATTCTTCGTGTTTATTGTGTTCTAACTTCTATGGTAGTATATAAACCGGATATATGGGAAGAAGTGAAACAAGATGTAAGAAAGATTTTTAATGGTGAGAATAGAAAACATTTATCCATTATCGTACTGATAATCAAATTAAGGAAGACAGAGAAATATCATATATATTTTCATAATAATAATCAATTTAAGAAAGATAAAAAAGTAATATATTCCTTCAATTTCTAAAAAATTGAGCAATTTATTTTAAAATTTTACTTCATAAACATTGAACTATTTTATTAAAAAAACAATATTTATAAAATTATTTTTTTAAATAATTATAATTAATATAATAAATGTATATAATTTGATAGTTATGTTTATATTCGTTACGTAGGTGTTTTAAATTGTTTTACAACGATATAAAGTTTACAAATATCCGTGACATAGTTTGAAAAATATATTATTTCTAAATTTTACTATTTTAATTATTATCCTAAGGATATGATTGAAAAAAATATTTAAGAATATCCCACTATCTTCTCATTGCCTTAAGAATTGTGCAAACTTGAAATAGCTCAACTTTTATGAAACTGAAGGAATACTATATTTTTTCATACTTGTAACCAGTTTAAGGAAGACGGATAAATAACACATATTTAGTTCTTAATAATAATCGTCGAATAAGACTAAGGATTTTTTTGTAATTTGATTAGTGTTTTCAGCTGTAATCTAATTTAGTAAGCAAAATTAGGCGACTTGAGAAGATCTAACGGTAGCTAACCTGCTAGCTTAATTATAATGGTGTTATGCGCGGCAGTGAGGGAAAGCAAGACCCATCTATATATCTCATCTCACGGTGTCAAAAAGGGCTCATTCATTCATTATTTCATTCGGTTAAGTAAAGAAGAAGAAAATAACAAAAAAAGTGTGATAAACGAGATCCACAGGAAAGAGACCATCACCCATTTATTACCGATAATATATTTCATCTTTGTGTTGTATGGTACAGACCAAAAGTGGGAGACTCTTGGATCTGGAAATGAATTCTGGAGGGTATTAGTAACATTCAAACCCATAGCAGCTGGAGAATAGGAAATGGCAAGGGAATCAATATTTGGGATGATAATTAGCTGGAAAACTCTAACACTCAGCTGCAAAAGCCAGATAATTGTCCTTCTGACCTTCTAAGGATAGAGCATCTTTTGCCGGATGATGAAAACTGGAATATTTCCAAAATTAACAGGTTTTTCTCTCATGATGAAGCTAGGTAAATTCAAGCTACTTCTGCCAATCCTGGAGAAGAAGACCAGATTTAGTGTAATTTGACTAATTCAGAAAATTTCTCAGTAAAACCTCTATATAAAGCTAAAATCGATATGAAGTACAGGATGATCCTCACTCCTTAGACTGGAAAAATATTTGGAATATGGATATCGCCCCAGTTATCCAAATGTTTCTACGGAAATGTGCCACAATATTCTCCCCACCAATGATAAAACTGATAGCATTTTGCATTACATTGATCCCATATGCCAGTTTTGCAAAAGTGGGGAGGAAAACATGACTCATTTGCTTATCAACTTCCCTGCTGCTACTGCAGTATGGCATGAGATCTATGGTCCAAACCTTAGGGAGTTTGGAAATAATACCTCCTTCTTGAGTTGGTTCAACACTTGGTTTCAACCAAACAGAGTTCTAACCATGATATCTACACCAATACCACTGCTTGCTGGTTCATCTGGAAATCCAGATGTGATTATACTTTCAGTCACTAAACTAACTGTTGAGAATACAAAATAATGCGTCGGAAAACCGACTTTGTTTTACCGCAAGCGCACAGTGTCGAAAGATGTAGACAAGAGCAAATATGGTTCGTTCCCACGAGGAGTTTGGATTAAAATATATATTTTTTCCAGGTTTTTTATAAAGAATTAAATTAAATAATGAATTAAAAGTATTTAATAGAGTTTTAAAAATAGTACAAGGAAAATGTTAAGGTTCCGGGAATCCGTTGTAGGTCAGGGTTTAATTGTGTTCGTCACATAGGCTCTCAATTTCTAAAAGAATTATTTGTTCTCAACCTAAAGTCGAATTTCGAAGTACTAAATATACGGGGCATAAAGAGTCAAAGAATATTCATAAAACGATTTAATACAAGGTTTCAACGAGTCCTTCTACTAATCAAACAATGAACTATACGTGGCATAGAACATGAAAAATCATCGAGACGGTAAAACGTTGAGAGAGAGATAAATTAATAATATTTAGTTCATACAGTTAAAAAAAATAGTTTCGAAACAAAAATTAAAATCATCTCTACAAGTTCATCCTTTCGCCATAACAAAGAGAATTAGCCAACATGGCTTTCTCAAAAGCCATAAAAATTAATTAAGAAAAATAAACTAATCCTTTTCAGTGTTTCTCTGTACTATCCGTGAAGCTTCTCTGGCTGTGTCCGGAAATATGTCTCTGCCTCTGTCTCCCTCCGATGTCTCAAAAGTGTCTGTCTCAACTCTATTTATAGAGCTTGGGTCACGTCTTTCAGAATCCTAATTGAATTAGGATAGCACCGACCACCTACTTTCCTTGTGAAACAAGTCTAACCGTGTCCCATTCAAACTCAATTCTTCTCCATGCCTTGCCGCTCAAGTCTCAAACTCATCACAACATAACCATCATCAAGTTTCTGATCATTACCGAGCATCACTGACTTCCATTCACCCAACTGCCAAGCTCGAGCTCCATCAACAGAACCATCAACTCAATCTTTTCTAAACCACTCTCACTGCTGTTCCATCACGAACTCCTCCATCATTCACCATTGTTGCCAACAACAGCCTAGTACAGACTCGAGATTCTCTTCATTCATTATCTTTCTTGCTGACATAATCATCACTACAACTGAGAACCACAGTTCACGAGTAACAGCTTCACCTCTCACAGATTCACTGCCTCTTTTTTCAACTGTAAACAGTTAGATCACCCTAACCTGCCAAAAACCATTACTCACCATCTCTTCTCTGTTCTTTCGGCTCAACTGCCACTTCTCTAGCTCATCTCCACAGCCAACATCTGCCATTACTTCCATCGCTCCCTCAATCCAAGAAAACCCGTTAAACGATTAGTTAGAATCATCATTCAGTCATTCCCTAGACTATCAGGCTCAAGTTATTCTATTTTTTCCATTAACAACAGTCGCAAGTTCTACTTCAACCATTTACAACAACAGAACATCTTCTCGTCCGTTATTAGCTGCCTCCATTAAGATTCAACACCACAGACTCAAATCCCATCTCGTTCTCAGCTTCAACAATGCTCACATCCACCAGCGAACACCATCGATTCTTCTCTGTCGCTGCTATGATCACAAATCATGATCATCAATCTTCAACTGTCAACATAATTGACAAACCCTAAATACTACCTGACACATAACCCATATCTTGTAGAAACCTTTAGAGCCTAATAAAGCTTACCAAATATCCAAATGCTCTAAGTCACAAACCATGGCCATTAATTGTTTTCGGAATAAAGCTCGCCAAACTCTTCTCTGTTAGCATTATGAAGAAGAAATAGAAGAGTTGCCTCGAGTAGACTTGTTGGTGCTCTTAACAATATTGAAAACTCGGCAGCCCTGAGCAAATGAGCAGGTGCCTCTAACAACTGAACCCAATCAACTGTCAGTCTCACGAAACTGACAGTTAAAGTAATACTGGCTACCCCTTAACCTACGACTGGGTGTAAATATCCGGTCACTTTAAAATGACCATTTTGCCCTTTATCCTTGTTTCGCTCATAACTTTCTCATACGAAGTCGGAATGACTTCGTTCTTTCGCCGTTGGATTCGTAATCAAATTATCTACACGATGGGGGGTAGAAATCCTGGAATAGACTGAGTCCCTATGGGTATTTGGCAATTCTTCTCTTGTTAAGCTCCATTTCGCTTGTTTCAGAGACGTAACCTAATAAAACACATAAAATAGAAAAGTAATACTAACACACGGTAATTCACACAAAATATAGCAAATAATTATAAGGAAATGATTCTCAAAATGTATAAATTATGTACTTATCACAAAACAACATTTAAGCTCTCATTACATAGTGCATAACATGCCAAATAATATTCTCAACAATATTCTATACATTGTTGACCTTACGGGGATCCCCAAAATCTACCCCAATCTCATCCACCAGGGTCCTTTGGGATAAGAATATAATTTTTCACTTTGTAAGACCTTGTGATTGATAAGTTCTTTACAGGTCTAATTGCGTATAATTTTGCAGGTACCTACTGTGGGGCTAGAAGACATCCAGGATACTCTGGAGAATGGGGAGCTCGAATATAGAAATCCAAGCAGAAAACATGGATTTTTTTTTTTGGTTCAACATGTTATACCAGCAGGAAGTCCAAGGAAGATTCAATCTAACCTACTATGCTACTATTAAAATTGATCAATAGGATGTGGTTCCTATTACTTTGGTCCTAAACAATGTCTATATCATTCATAGAACTAATAACTTAGAAGCTTTCGATTTAACTTTATTTTGTAAGAATTACCATCAGGGAAGTCATGGATATACTACTACCACTGGCTCGGATGCTCTTGTAGCCACTTATTAGGCGGTGTCTAAGTTTTTCTATTAAAAAAAGTGTTACCTCTCTTTTCATTCTTTTATTTATTTATTTTATTTTTTTGTTTTGTCACTGTAAGGATGTGTACTTGGTAATAAAAGAATAAAATCTCTTAAATGTTTAGTCTTTTAGTTTAAATTTCACTTTCGTAGAGTAATTTTTTCTTAAATTTTTTAATTAATATAAGAATTTTGCCCGTCTACGCACTGGGCATAGTTGATCATACCTTTTTGAATATGTTATTCTTGAAATTGATAGATGCCCGTTTGTTATACCTTTGACCAATCTCTTCTAATTTCATTTTGAGAAACTCTCCACTATTTTGTTAAGCTTATGTATTCGTGTTTGAGTATCACCACAATATGAAACTAGTTCTTTGGTAAGAAATAAAGTAGAATTCCGACAGAGATTGTTTCAAAACTAATATCAGCCTGTGCAAATAGAAAGTATATTTAAAATAAAATAAATAACGATGATGAAAATTGATAGTTGCCCATATTTTTTTTGTTATACACTTTCCAACCAAGCCATTTTTTTTCCTGATAAAATGTTGATGAAAATTGATAGTTGGCATATATTGTAGCACACATAATAAAGACATTAGCATAATTCCACCATTTTCCTAAGATTCTGAGTCTGTCTTTGAGTATAACTGATACGTGCATAATTTATACATTTTTATTTCCTAATTAATATTTACTAGTACTTAATTTTGTGTTAATATTATTATTTTTATGTTTTATAGGTGGTTCGCATAAAATTCAAAGTTATAAACTAAATCGGCTAAATGAACTAAATTGAGTAGCTTAACTATTCTACTACGAAAACCCACTTCTTGAAGTAGGGCGTACCCGGTTGTTAAATTTGATATGAGGGTGTACAAACGAGGTGGACGTTGATTAGATGTGGCTAGTGTGGTCAGTGGGTTTGGTGAAAGTGGACAAAGCAAAGTATGTTGCTCGATTGAGAAACAGTGGTCTAACACTTAGCCACGTGAATTTAAGGCTAGAGAAAGACGTCAGAGAAGTTGGAGCAGGCGTCAGGACGTGAGCAGGTGGCTGTTGGAGGTTCTTTTCTTGGGAGGTCTGACAACAATGGTTAAAGGAAAAATGTGGGAAGGCTTTACGTGATTTGTGAGAAGAACAAAGAAGGTAGAAGTGAGGTAACGTGGTGGTGATTTGAGGTATAGGCTGTCAAGAAAGAAAAGAAGAGGTGGTACGATTGGTTTGAAAGTGAAAGAAGAAAGAAGGCTAGGTAGTGAGACAGTGACCTAAGAGAGGAAGGACGTGACTTGTTAGTAGGTGGTGAGACAGCTACGTACCTAAGAGAGGAAGGACGTGAAAGTGGGCTGTGTGGTTTGGTGTTGTCTGACACGAGACAAGAAGCTAGAGAAAAGAAGAGATGATGGTGGAGTTGGCGTATGAGAAAGTAGAGTGGGCTCCAGCAACACGTGAAGAGAGTGAGGTACGGTTGAAAAGCTAGAGAGGCTAGGTTAGCTAGGTTTTATTATTGTTTGTCTTTTAGGAGACCTAGGGAGGAGCTAGGGATGTGAATGAGTAGGTATATAAGGAAATAGTGAGACGTGGGAAGGGGGGTCTCTGGGACGGCGGAAGAAAATTCAGATTTTGGAGTGTGGCTCCTGGATACTTTTTCTGAGAGGTTGAAAAACGTACAGAGGGGAGAGAGAACGGTGATTGGAGGAGGACATAGGAGAAAGAAAAAAACGCTGTTGCTCATTGGGTTTTAATCCTCTCTACTCTTCTTTTCTATTTATTTTTATGGGTTTTGAGAAACCCATCTCCATGTTCTAATTAATTTGTAACTAGGGTTTAATGTTGAAACCACTTACAGTTTTAGATCAATTGAATTAAATATTTGATACAGACCATTATGATTTAAGTAGATTAAATTCATGACTTTAAACAATTGTATTGTCGTTTATGGTGCATGCTTGGCCTATGGTTTTGATGTTCCATGTTTCTGGTATACAGTTGTTACTCTAAAAATATATTTATCTACTTATTTGATATTCCATGCTTAGGTTAAATCTTTTGATGGGGTATACTTAGAATAGCCAAATATTATTTGTAGACCTTTAATTAAGTTTCGTACAATTTTCTCGCTAGCGCAATTTTATGGTGTATGCTTGAGACTAGGGCTTTTTGATGCATCATGTTTAGGGCGTCCCAGCGATATTTGCGACTCTAAATATTCATGAATTAAATAGTGGTGGATACTGAAAACCCTGGTTACCGACTCTCTCTACTCGGTCACATTCTATTAGTTTAGTTAGTTTATTATTTTCTTTATTAATATAAAAATCACAAAATTCCTCTTGGTTAGTTTATTGGAGATATTAATTGCAGTATTTTCCCGCTCTCTGTGGGTTCGACCCGTACTTGCCGTTGTCTACTAGTTAGACGCCGTGCGATTGCGGTTATTTTAATTTGGGTAATCCCAAATCACATCAATAACCACGGTATAAAACTAATTTCACCTATATAATTCTTCGAAAAGAGGTAGAGTCATCTGGCAAAGATTGTTGCAATAGATAGTTCTTCATAGCTAACCAACTACCTATTTGGTGTCTGTCTCGTTGCAATTTACCCCTAAATTTATTTATTTAAAAACTTCTGACATAAGATTACAATCCATAAACTCCATGCGAATAACCATCAACTATAATGCACTAAAAAAAATTTCACGTGGAGGTCACAATATAGAACAATGGTGGCGGCTTGTGAGCTTGATTTTCGTTGTGGTTACTTTTTGCTTTATCGATCACAAATAAGTATTTTTTTTCACTTTACACAAAAAAAATATGTGTAGATGGTGAATTTTTGACAACGGATAGAATCATAAAATTGTCCTCTGGCCAGCAATAGATATAGAAATATCCACGCATATTTCTAGCTTTACATTAAAAATATGAGGAAGCATCATTGCCCTAGCATCGCTCCTTAAGGAAGCGTTGTTTCCCTAGCACCGCTCCTCAAAATATGAAATACTGTTTTATGTTCCACAAGAGAATTAAGGATACAATCTCTACAAATAACTACAGGCGTTCTATATTGATCTTGTAGTCTCTCTAATATATACAATATTTATGTCATATCGAGCTAGTCTCAAGTCGCATTACTTCTGTGGCTGAATTCCTTGAAATTGTCTCGGATACGCATTAATATTTAAATGATGCCTGATCCTCGAAGACGCATCATAGATTAATGCCTTGTTCGCAAAGAACACATCATAATTTGATGTCCTGTCCTGAAGAATACATGTTACTCTAACAATCGTTACTCGAAGGCGCGTCACTGCTTAAGCATCATCCCTCCTGGACACACCATATCCCTAGTACTTATCCTTGAGGGTGCATCACTTTAATATACCTTCCCTCAGGGACGCATCACCAACTCCGGGCCATCTCCAATCGGGGCCAGGGCCAGCCTACTTTAGAATCGTCCCAAGGGACGCGTCACTATTCTCGGTGCTGGCCTAGTGCCAGCGCCAGCCTACTTCAGACGCGTCCCCAGGGACGCGCCACGATTCTCGGTGCTGGCCTAGTGTCAGCGCTAGCCTACTTCAGATGTGTCCCCAGGGACGCATCTCAATTTTTGGCACTGGCATAGTGCTAGCGCTAGCAAACTTCAAATGCATCCCCAGTGACGCGTCACTTCCTTGGTGCTGGCCTAATGTCAACGCCAGCCCTATACGAGTCTTCATCAAGCCTTTTTTACCGGTTCTCGAGTGCGCCACGACTGGTCCTGGGGAACTTTCGCGTAATCTTAAAATTCGAACACTTCCAAATTTATGCCATGTCACTTCTAAGCTAATACATGGTCATTAAATTTATGTCATGTTATTCCTAAGCTAGTACATGGCCATTAAATTCACGAGACTCGACACTGGTCAGTCTAACTATCAACTTAATGAACTGAGCGATTGATGATTTTTGTAAATAGTGGTAAGAAATGGTTCGTTCAAGACTTGTGAAAATTTGTTTTTAAATCTAATTTCTAAGACTAAAAATAGAAAAACTCAAATAAAATTTATAAAAAAATTGAGAGTAAACTGATTTCCAATTTTTAAAGTGATTAAATTCAATAATTATAATTATGCAATTATATGTTTAATTTGATTCTAAAATATAGCAACAAGTAGATTTTCAAAAGAACAATTGTATAACAAAAGCATGGAACATCTAAAACCTATGCCAAAGCATGTACCATCTAACGAAATCACAATTGCTTAACAAAAATCATTAAATCAATTTTTAACCAAGGCAATTAATCATAAATGAATTGCATAAATTAATTAAATAAACATTACCACATAATCTTTAGAAAATTAGCTTCCTGCGTCGCCTCAGAGATGGGGTTTATCTCCTCATTGTGATGGAAACACTCTCAAAAATATATTTCATAGCTCAAAAAGTTTTTACAAAGATGAACTAATAATAACACAGGAGAACAGAAACGCTTATAAGCATTACAGAGACTTGTTCTCTGCGTTACAGAAGAAGGAAAAGAAAACAGGAGAAAAGAACGAATTTCAGGTGTTGTTGAAATAAGACTGCTTCAGCAACACTATCAGCGACACTTCTCTGACGCCTTATGTTCTTCCTCTTCTCTCTCACAGTAGCAGCAGCAGCATAATTTGTCTGTTTTGATTTCTATGGCTTCTCTGCATATTCTAAGCTCTCCCCAATACTCTCTATCCCCCTTGTGACTTCCCAGCACCTCTATTTATACACTACAACACATTAAATCACCAAAAATCTTCATTAACAGAAGATGATACTTGGGAATATTTTCTCATGCATTCCCGCGATCTGATTTAATACTCTGCCTTGATTTCACGTATCTTTCGATTATGAGTAGTTCACTCTTGATAAGGACAATATCTTCTATGTTTTAAAGCCCAAAAATCACGTATAATATCTTCAAATATTCAAACTCAGATTCCCGTAAGAGAATAAAATAGTTTCCCGCCTAATTTTGAATTTGAAATAGGTGGGTGACCGTAATCCAAGGCATGGGTGCCTTTATAAATTCTGGATGGGTGCCTTTAGTATTTTCTGGGTGCCTTTATAACTTTTTGAGCCAATTTTTCCCAAATGTTTATTTTCCAAAAATACCTACAAATACATAAAAACACAATATTAGTACAAAATGAGTTCCAACACTATAAAAGTTGAGAGCAAATTAGACACATAAATGTGTCTATCAGCGACTTGCCTCGCCAATTGGACAAGTTACTGACTTGACTTAATCAAAAAAGTAGTAGTCCATGACTTTACTATTTTCTACGAGATATCAGATACAACACATAGGGGGATTCTCATTGGGGTATTGGTCTAACGGTCTACGACATCGTGCATTGTGGCAACACATCCACGAAAAAGAAGGTAATAAGTAGTGGGACGGTTTCAGAGCAGTTGAGAGGACGAGGAGTAGTGTTCATACAAGTTATCCTTACTTATCGGACATGACTCTACTACAATCTCCATAATTCACTTCTCCACTCCTTCATAACTTCCTCCACTTACGAGAAATCAGTGCATCTCATACAAAACTATAAATAGATGGCCTCATCTATTCGAAACAAGGAATTAAGACAGAACATAGATCTATCCAAGAGATAATCCATTCTTAAAACTACACACTATCATTTTAATCACACAATGATTTCTCAACCTTCTTTGCTTCCCTCCCCTAAGATCAACCCATTATCTTCATCTTTATGACCGAAGTAGGACGTGAACGGCCATTTCTTGGTTTAGACTCGTCCTTTTCGATTTTGATCTCTCGAACCTATAGAAAGTACTCTTTTGTAGTACATTTGTTTTCACCCTAAAACAAAAGGTAGTTTTGAAAATTTCTTATATAAGGGATCGACATTAGTCGATTTTAATAAGCTTAATTAATAGAGCATTGGGCAATGTCAACCCAATATAGTCTACTATTATTTGTTCTTAACAGACTTGTATTTTCAGTTTTGTATATCACGGGAGAAATAAAATTATTTGACTTATCGTGTGTGGAGACTCCACAGTTAATGCAGGTAATTGTTAAAACTAATTAAAGTAGTTATATTTAATATATTTAATATAAATATATATAATTTTGGTAATTTTTCTGGTATAAAATATGTAATTTAATCATAGCCGTTTATTAAAAAAAATTAAACTTAGATCGTTATTCGAGGTGTCGTCCACCCACTGTATGTGATGCTTATCCGGTAGTGTCCAATCTAAGAGTGGGTTTCCTTTACCCCAGAATATTTACACCAATCAAATTTCGCCAAGTGTCTTCACCAGAATTGCGGCATCACAAAAAACCTATTTGGACCAATAAGAAGCGAGGGTTCCATCACCGTTCAACCTTAGATCATTATCTGTCTAGGATTTTAAGTGTTTAGATTTTCATGAACCTCCAAATGTTAGAGATTTTAGAGTCATATAATATACTTTTTGCTAAGTTTACATACAAAGTTCTTACAAAAAAAAATGGAACTTAGAATGACTAGAAAATAATACACATTCAGTGTTCTTAATCTTTGAGAGATTAATTGTGATGAACTTAACCATGCCGGTGACAATTAGGTGATAAGAAGGAATACGATACTAGAGAGTTAACTAATCATTAGTGGAGACTACCCTTGGAGTGAGGCATCTAATCTTTCAGTATCTGTTTAGAGTGTTTCATCTGCGCTAACTTCGAGTAGAATGATGAGCTACTCAACTTTGCACCCCTTCACCACTTTTTAATCTCTTGAGTGCTAATTATGTCAACCATGGGGGTGACATCAAAATTGCGAATAAGCTTCATTCTTGTGGTCTGAATTGCAGTTAGCACCAATCTCTCAAAGAAGTGTCCATAGAAACATATCACCATCATCAACAAGTGAAGCAACATCCAATTTATGAATAAAGTTGAAGACATTCAAGGTTTACAAGCAACAAAGAGAAGAACGAAATTGTATATCCAAAGTGAAGAAAAAAAGAAAAGCAAAAATATGTGAGTTTTTGAAGTTTATGTGATCAAGACAATATCAAAGTTGCTAAGAATCAATTGAAAAGTTTTTATCCTACGATAATGAAAAGAATAAGTAAGAAAAAACATATATATATATATATATATATATATATATATCAAGGTCGCGGAGAAGAATAAATCTATAAATAAGTTTTAAAACAACAAGTAATTGAACAAAAAAAAGTATAAATTTCAATGTTTTACAAAGTTCGAAAGTTTATCATCAAGAGTTGAAGACGAATACGAAGATGAAGACATTTCTAATGGATGTTGTGAGAGTAGTGTTAAAGTAGATCGGATAAGAAGGCAAGTGAGCATTCTCATCCTCGCATATGGTTGATTTCTTTTCTTTCAGATCATCAGAATTTGAAAATAAGCATTACCTTTCAATGTGTAACTATTCTTTCCTATATTCCTTCTTATACACATGAGTGTCCCATTTCATTTTATGAGTGACCGACCTGTGAGGCAAAAGTCGAGGCGAAATGCTTGTTGGTTTCTCTCGAGGTTATTTCCTATCGTAAGAAGAAGGTATCACTGGCATTGGTTTAACAAATTACACTCTCGTTGATTAAGCGTATTTAAATTTAAAATTTTCTCTTGCACATCTAACTTCTATTAGGTGGAGAAACTTTATGTCCTCATAGATCTTTAGATGCTTGCTGCTTTGTAGTAAATAGGGGTTGGAGTAGATTTTGTGGGTATATCTTTTATAAACCCTTACAAGACTATAACTCTTCGACTAGAGTCACTTAGGGGTTTAAAGGGTTGTTTCACATGCTTAGTGAAACAATGATTCCTACGAAAGTCATGAGTTAGGTTAGTTTATGAAGGTAGTTTGTTCGAGGACCAGCGAAATTTAAGTGTGGGGGAATTTTATAAGTGCATAATTCACATATTTGTAGTGTCAAATCCATGCTTATATTTGTTATAATTCTTGCATATTACTCCCTCCGTATTTTTTTTATTAGTCTTCTATTCCATTTTCGTTTTTCTACAAAGTGTCCAGCTTGTGCTTATAGTGGTATTTTCTCATTAACTCTTAAATATACCTTTGAATTTTTTATAAGTATAAAATCTCAAAATATATAAACAAATCTAAAAACATAAATAGTATCTCCATAAATAGGAAACAAATATATTTTATAACACCCCGAGTTCCGGACCAGGGTCAAACCCGTATGGAGATCCGAACTTAAGGCGTTACGGGTCGGAACAAGACTTAAAGATTCATTTTTATTTTTAATTAAATAAAATTAACATATTAAGATGGATCATTATGAACAATAATCATTTCTTAAGATTAATTTTATCCTTAACAACATTATCAATGCAACATTTGAAATCAATTTACACTTCAAATAATTACAAAAAAACAATGCAACCATTAAGATATACATTTCTAACTTCCACTTCCAACTTCCGAGAAATCTGCAAGAATGTCAATTGGGTTGAGATAACAGGTCAGTATAATGCATTCCCAATCTCAAAACATGCATAACAATATCAATGAGTCAAACAACATATAGCATGAGTATACGACATGATTTCGAGCAATCAATGATATATATATTCAACCAACAAGATTATCGCACAAGTATTATTTTCAAGAAATCATTTAATTCATTTGTTCAATCATAAATTCACAATATCAATATTGTTTTTAACAAATCATCTAATTAAGATTTCAAAAAAAAGACTTCACAGAATTAATAATATTTTAAATAATTTATCCAATTAGATTTCAACAAATGAGTTTATGGTATCCTTAATTCGTACTCCACCTATCGTTTATCCGGCACGGACAATCGCCATCGATGGTCAGGAACATAAGTTCCTACATAGGGATCATTACCCATTTAATTTTCGGGGATCATTACTCGTTTTACTCTCGGGGATCATTACCAGCCGTTAGCCTGGAATCATGTTCCATCTAACGGTAAAACACGAAATCATTTCCAATTCGTAAATCATTTTTACAAACAATACAAACAACCATGACTTAACAACATGTGAACAAACAACATGAATTTCCTTTAAGATTTTAATCAAACAAACTAACTGCAAACATCTTATATTGTGATAACTTTATCTGATCGTCTTCAAATTTTAAAGGAACCTCTATGAATAAATCAACAATAACATATCTAAGGAGTGTACATGGATGGCTCTGCACCTTATATGTAGTCGGTCTTGGAAGAAGACCTAAGGGTCTACAACTATATGTAGGTGTGGTTATCCAATATAAGGATGTCTCTGTTTTGTAAAGTGAGGAGGCTGGTGCATCAATCCTTTGATAGGAGGGTAGAAAAACATGGCTTGACGTTGTCGTATGCTACCGGGAAAAACTAATGAAGTAGGTACGCAACTTCTCCCTGTTGAATCACTGGCACCTCACTGCACTAGGAACTTTAAAAACTTGTATTCATCTCGTTCAAATATTATAGGAGTATAAACTTCTTTCATTTGATCAACTTCTCACGACGTGTAGGTTATATTAATTTCTCTATTGTCTACAAGGGTAGTACTTTGGCAGCGCTACGTCTTCTTGAATAGTATTAATGTAATATCAGACTGGTGTGTAGATGTTGATAAAAGAGGACAAGATTGAAAAAATGTTCAACCCTTTGAACACAAGTAGGACATGGATCTGAGTTTATGAAATCTTCAACCAGAAAGTATGGCATACAAGTTGATGTTTTAGTAGATTATAATGCCTTGTTGTTCATAACCCCGATCGAATTATTTGGTCCTACTCGCGATACTCATCTTCAACCCTGTTTTCTCTGTAGATGCAGAACAAACAAATGAATCTTCTCCAAAAGATGAAACATGGGCTCCAATGAATGAAGATGGTAATGGCATATCTTTTTCGATTCAAAGTCTTGAATATGATGTCCAACGTTGAGTCCCCAAGTATGTGAGGAGTGAGGCTTGTTCAGAAGCAGAAAGATGTATCAGGTAAGACCAACTTGAGTGTGGTATCTCTAGACGTACGAGACAACATGCTCTCTAGGTTCCTACTTCATATCTATCAAAGTATGATATTCTTCTAAGTATAGCGGAAGTTCATCTGGTCTCCCCGGTTGCTTAATATTTCTCTGTAGGTGTGGAGATGTCACTGCAAGTGTCGTGAGAATTGTAACCTGGTTAGTGTGGAGTCGTGAGCGTCCCAACACCATTTCATATCCCATATTTTCTTTGGTGATATAAAACTTTTCTTCTGCCCGAGCTTTCTCCATTGTTACCCTGAGGACGATGTAGCCATAAGCTTCTATTTATTTCCCTTCAGGGTCTTTGATCATTATTGGAGAGTAGGTGACTTCCTGTCGAGTGACTCATGTAGCTTTCAATGTTTTAACAAAGATGATATTGATGGGCGTGCCAGCATCAATTATATTGATCATGGAAGGATAATAATTTGCCAGACACAACATGGTTGAGGGCGGGGAAGAATGTCTTCTTGTTGCGTCTTCGAGCAGTAGAGAAACTTACACATGTGTTCCATCATGGATTGAACTGTTTGATTGATAGGTTCTCTAGACATGATGAAACTCCTGATAAAGAGAGGCTTTCTATGTACTCTTTCATTCCCCAAGCGCAACTCTCCTCCAAGAGTTGGGGAAGTCAGCAGAGACCAGATCTTCCCTTGGTTGTTTCTCTGGTGCTGAAGCTTTCTTTTTTCCTCCTTCAAGCACAACACCCACAGATGGTTGAATGTTGTATTGCTTACTTATGAGTCATCTGTTAACACAAGTCTCACATGCTTCTTCATTCCTAGTAGGTCTGATTCTCTCCATTAAAGCATGTGTAGTTGTAATCAATTGCCTGAGTTTGGGCAAGAGCCTTTTGTATTAGAGCATCAACGTTGGTAGTGGTAGGATTGGTATTGAGAGTTAGTTATTGAACCTGAGCTAAGATCAACCGCTTCTGAAACTGAGAAAATTCAAAAGATTGAAAAATTGAAAACTTGCAACTGAGAGATCAATCTCCCACTGTGTTCGCCAAAATGTTTATGGGGAAAAACGAATTGAAGGCTAATTTAAGAAAAAGTGCGGTGAGCAGGTAATAATTCGTCAATCCTTAAACATTTGTATTGTTGAAGTACTTTGTTTAGTTTTGAGAAATCAATCTATACAATCCTGGCCTAAACCAAACAATGGTCGTTCCAGTCTTGCTTTAGTCACAAAGTGAGGAGTAGAAGGGTTGGTCTTAGGGAGGGAAGCGAGAGAAAAATGAGGTCAGAGTATTAGACTATGTTGGATATAGTTGGTATGAATAGCTATGAACAAGTCTTATGTATGAGAAGATTGAATGATCGGGGTTGATCGACTTGAATTGTCCTGTTTAATACATGTTTAATTGTTGCAAACTTGTTGTCGTGTTTCAGACTTATCCACTTGTATATTTGTTCAATAGATTGAATATCTATTTATATCATAGCTATTGTAACCACTCGACCTTTTTTATGGAAGAAACTGTCGATGGTTGAGTAGTGGTGAAGTGAAAAATTTGGAGAAGGTGTTGACGACGACTATCCACGTCAATTAAGGCTGAATAGTCAATTATTCAACTTAACACTTCTCTACTCAACTGCTGATCGAAGCTTCCAGACTTTCACTTTAATGGGTGCACTGCTGGACCACGTGTCATAGACCGCCAGACTAAAACCCTAATTAGTATCCCCCCATTTGTGACATTTGATGTCTCATGTAATATTGTTGCATTAAACACTGCTGATGTTAAATCAATTAAGACCTCCTCATTGGGTCTCTTTACTGAAGACTTGTCTTGATTGACTAGCTTGATGAGTCCAGCTGACTAAAATAAAAATACATCTTGCTTGACTAGTTGAGGCGTCTAGCAGACTAGAAATATGTCTTGCTTGACTAGATGATGAGTCTAGCAGACTAGAATAAAATAAATACGTATATATTTGTGTGTGAGGAGCATTTTATCGATCTTAGTCAATTTTGTATTGACATGTTTATTTTGTAGAAGCAAGTGTATGCTGCTGAGCATGAAAAATTATAAACGAGGCCTCGTATGAAGATATGTGTGAGAGAGGCATAGCATAAATTAAACTTCAAAAACCTAATTTGTCAAAAAAGATTATTCACGTGAAGGAAGAGGGATGAGAGCCCAATTTTGGTATTCACGTGAAGGAAAAGAAAGGGTGACCGATTTTGGTCTTGAAGCAACAGTCTCACGTTTTACTCTTTGTACTCAACCTCACATGTTTAGGATTAAAGAGTAAAACGCCAATTTTTGGTGAGAAGCAAGACGTCAAAATTTTTAACAAGAAGCAAGGCGCTCACATTTTACTCCTTGTACTCAGCCTCACATATTGAGGGTAAAATAGTAAAATATCAATTTTGACAAGAAGCATGTCATGTGAGCTTTGCTTATGAGTGAAAGCCTACAAGTTTTTCCTTAAGAGTATTCATGCGAGCTTAGCTGCTTGACTAGGGCGTAAATGTTGGAGGTAAGAGAGGCAGAGACGTTCAGGCTAGCAGGCTTGTTTGAAGAGCAAGACACATAAGTTAGCATGCTTCCTAAGAATCAAGACGCATAGGTTAGCAGGCTTGCCTGAGAAACAAGACGCATGGGTTAGCAAGCTTATACATTCATGAATTAGGGTTAGGAAATTTCCTTTTTTTAAAATTAGGGTTTGAAAGTGTTTGGCTAGAAGGCAAGAAGCTCACATTTTACTCTTGTACTCTGCCTCATATGTTGAGGGAAAATAGTAACATACCAAATTTTGGAGAGAAGTATGATGTCCACGCTTGGGGTTTGAGTAGGCATGCAAGCCTTGCTGTTGAAGCAAAACGCACAAGCAAGGTGCATTTGAAAATTAGGGTTAACTTCTCTTTTCAAAATTAGGGTTTGAGAATATCCTTTCTCAAATTAGGGTTTGAAAATATCCTTTGAGACGCAGATGCATATGTTTTGAAGCCTAAGCATGATAAATTTTGTTTCATCTAAGATGGACAAGGTAAGAGGGCATCCGCCCCTTGGACTTGGATGGACAAGAGATTTCTTGTGAAATTTCGAAACCCTAAAAATTCAGATTTAGGGTTCCGCTGAGAACGCTGTAAAATCTTCATGTGGAGTCCGTTTTCGATGATCTAAAATAATATTTTCATGCTCATACAACCAGCTATCTTCCAACTCAGGAGATTTTCGTTTTTGAGGTCGTTCAGAGCCTCAAAAAGACGAAACACACAGAAGTACGGCAAAAATTCAAGAATTTTTCAGCAGTGACTTAGTTGACTGTTTTGATCTTATCTCTTAGCTCGTTTGTTTGATTGACGTGAAACTTTGACATGTTGTAGAGGACATTTATACGAAGAGTTTGGTATATAATTCATCCCTAGATTCATCACTTATTTCTCCCATCTTACAACTTTGTACAGGGAAGTGTAGAGTTGCACCTGTCGAGCTTAATGTGAAAACGCCTTTTTAGTCCTATGGACCATTAGATTGCACCGTGGATGTTAGATAATGAATCTTTATGTCATTAATTCACTTGTACAATTATAGAATATCTGGAAATATCATAGTAAGCACCAGTGTCATTCTGATGATTTTGTATAGTAGTGAATGTTGATTCATTCAGTAATTTTAATTGTATATGTAGTTGGCCATACATATGAAGAGAGACAGGGATAAGCACCTGAGAGAGTACAATGATAAGCACCTGCCTAAAGTTTAATATTTTCTTAGACTCAGAGTCCTGGGAGATAATTTTACTATTTTATCCTTGTCAAAAACCCAACATCTACAAACGATTATGGAGAGAGAAGGGAATCTCAAATAATTACTCCATCGTGTACACCTTAAAATTTTTTCCCATAATTTATATGCTTTCCGCGTCTCTGCGGAGGATACGGCAAGTTTTATTTTTTCTATGAAAAATTTAATATTAAAAATTATGATCGATTATAATCAAATGGCACCACTATAATATTTGCCCAAAAAATATTAGAATATATTTTTTATATTTTTAGCATCCATCACCATGATGTTTACAAGTGTATCGTTCAATATGACTCTGAATCATCGAACAATAAAAAAAAACAGGAGTTGTAAGGCGTATCATCCACCATGAACAAATGCAGATATCAATTCGATGAACATCAAAATAATCGTAATATTTCACTAATTAGAAGTAACCACGGATTTATATTTATCTCTTAATATTTTAGTTTGATGTTCGATCATTTTTTTTTTTGTAGAGTCGATGTTTAAGTAAAAGCCCCAAACACCCCCTCTGAATAGTAAAGTATCGGCAGAAATTTTTTTTAAACAAAACAAACAAACATATATTACACAAAAAGATTCATTACATCATTATCTATGTGAGAACTTAATATATCAGGTGGGTTAGACCATCATTCACCATACATATTATATTTATGAGCAACTTTAACTAAGATATCAATTACTTTATTACATTCTCTATAAACAAAAACGCAAGACCACACAACATTAATTACATATATTACACTTTTCCTGAGTGAAGGAATACTTTGCCAAGGAGGCAAAGTAGATTGTTGTTAAAGATAATACTAATGTTAAGATTATCAGTTTCAAAGATATTATCAGACCAACCATTTGTTTTCTCCAATTCATGGCTTCTAATAATACCCAAGCTTCTGCTTGATGAGAATTGATGGCTCTTTTCACTGTTCCTCTTCCAACCACATATTTTCCTGCATGATTTCTAATTATAATGCAAATTCCAGCTAATAAAGATTGAGGACTCAAAGAAGCATTAATATTGATTTTTCGTAAAATGCAGAGGAGGAGGATGCCAAGTATTATGCACAAAAGATCTAACTCTAATAGACTGTTGTACAGTATCAGATGCAGTATCTATATGATGTTGATTTATGTAAGATCTAACCTGATAAATGACAGTGTTGGTATTGGGAGTAATGTTATCAAAAATAGCTTTGCATATGTTACTAGAGTTTATCTTAATCTTTTCTTGACTCAACTGACCGTGATATCTTCTATTCAAACAAAGACAGAGATTAGCACAAGTAAACTACCAACATTGGTGCTTAGAAAAAGAATTCCAAACGATAAGGTCAAGCAATAGTCAAGAGAAAAGTCAACCTAAGTCAACTGAAATTTTCTTCGATTTCTTATCTTTCTCTGGTTTAATTACTTTCATTTACTTTCATCTTGATCGTTTATTGCTTTTAATTTGGTTGATTTTTTTTTATCTGATCTCTTTTTTTCCATTTTCCTCTTTTTCCTTTTGCCCTATTTTCCTTTTTCGTTTTGCAATTTTAACCTTTTTTTCTAATCTTTTTGATTTCTATGGCAGATCAATCTCTCTAATTATCATGTTGTGCAGCATCGCTGTTGCAGCGATGTCCTATCATATCTATTAGAGTTTAACTAGTTGGCATCTACAAAGTTGGCATATCTACAGTTGGCTTAATGTTATTGTAGTGGTGCATCAGTTTCTATTCCTTTTTATTATTAGTAGTATGAGTTGAATATATATCTTCATCGGGTAACTCATCGAAATAATTTGATACATCTTAACAAAATATCATCTTAGAATATCCCTCTGGGTTCTAACCTTTTTGTTTGTACTTATCTTTTACATCAACACCTCATCAACCTTTATCAGTTTTGTTTTGACACATTTTCCTTCTCCGATAAAATACTTATCATCCATCTGATTATTTTCATACCCTTCACAAACTCAATTTATCTTTCTCTGTTATTATGGCTAGAAATCATATCAATCATATCACTCATCAAATAGAAGAAACTAATATAGATGAAGAACCTATTAGAAGAAGGGTTATTTCTCATTTTGATACTGCTATATTTACTGGTATTAGAGATTGGAGATTCAGTTTGGCTTGTAAACTTTATGATTCAGGAATTATGACATGATAGGATGCTGAAAGAGCTGCAAAATTCATATGGCCTCATCTTCGACGTAATATCAGTGGTATATTCAAGTCAGAACTCTTTATTCCAATATTTTTTCTATCAAATTTACTACTGATGAAGATAAAAATACTATGTTTGGTGGAGCCTGAAATTTTGATGGTTACTTGATAGTTTTGAAAAATTGGACTTTTCTATCACTCCCTTTTGGATTAAATACAAAAATTTATTACCTGAACTAACATATGCAGATGTCTTTAAACTTTTTGGTAGTATAGTTTGAAAGATAAGAATAGTAGAATCTGATGGAATTAATCAACCTACCTCTTTAAAACATAGAATTTGTATCGGTAGAGATTGAAGCAAGCAAATAGGCAAAAAATTTGCTTATTTGATCGGACGTCTATATACTGGCCACGGGAAAATTATGAAATCAACGGTTCAAATGGTGGTAGCTAACGATCCAACGGATCAGATAAGCCTAGTGATCACTTTTTCTTCCTAATGAAGAAAGTTGGATAAAGTCGTTATCGGGTATGCTCGCGTTTCTTCTCGATATCGTGAACTTTCCAGAAACATATTCTTTTTAAAGCCTAAATTACCCTATCCTTCAATGATAATTTACCACCGCTATAACAAGAATACAAAGCAATAAATGAATCAAGTGAGGGTATTTATCTAGTCTTATCCCAGTTATAAAAGACTTTGGTTCATTTAGAGGATTTTGCAAATTAAGATTCGTGATTTTGTGTTTAAGAAAAGAAAATGGATTCGCTCGCGTCGTTTTTTCAAGGTCAACAATCTTCTCGAAACAGTTGGAGTTATGAATCTCTCAAAAATTTCAGACAGATTTCTCCCGTCGTTCAGAATCATCTCAAACTGGTAAATTTTATCAACTCTTAGGGGTTTAATCTTCTTTGTTTTCAGAAATTTTCGAACAATTTTGTTAGGTTTGTCTGGATTTAGGGTTTTCTTGATGTTTTCGGAAATTAGGTTTTCGTTACTGAGTAATATGCGAATTGATGTCAATGATATGGTTATGATGTTGAATCTGGCAATGTTCTTGTATAGATTTAGTTTTGTTGTTTGAAATTTGAAGATTGATTTTCGTTGGTTTTGAAATTTTTGCAGGTTTATCTCTCTTTATCCTGTGCTTTGGTATCTGCTTCAGTTGGTGCTTACCTTCATATTCTTATCAACATTGGAGGCTTACTCACAACATTTGCATGTATGGGATGCATTGTGTGGCTAAGCATGACTCCTGCGCATGAGGAGGTAATTCGTGTTTCATTTTCTTCTTGCCGTTTTCTTATTGTTTCTTGGATTTGCAGTTTAGTAGTCTTAAGAAACTGTGTGATTTGGTGATACAGAAGAAGAAAGTTGGTCTGTTAATGGCTTCTGCTCTCTTTCAAGGGGCTTCTATTGGTCCTCTTATTCAGCTAGCTATGGATATTGACTCTAGGTAAGTGTAAATGGTCAGATAAGCATTGTTGTTTGCTTGTTGCTATGGGTGCCTGTTATTTAGTTAAACGGAGAGCTAAAATATTTGTTGTTTTTAAAGCATGGTTAGCTGTGGTGGTAGGGTGTTGATTTGTATACTGCTAGCCCCAATTACCGTTTGTTACTTATATAATGGTTAAAATGGGTCAGTTGACTTGGTGGGAACTGGTATTGCGTCTCGCCCTACGTGTGGGTAACTGCTGTTGATTTGTGAAGAGAGAATGCAAGATTGATAGTGTGGTTGTTTAACATGCTTCACTGAAGGATCTTCTGGATTCAAATACTGGTATTTTGAACTTCATATGGGTTAGCTTAACTTCTTGTGTTTGTTTACTTGTATCATGATTTTACATGTTTGTTTTCTGATTTTTGATTCTGCATTCTAGTGTTCTAGATGTTGCATGTTAGTGAGTCTGGTGTTCACATACAATCTTCTTTTCTGACACTTGGCCTTTCACCTGTCCTCTTAAGTAGTAGGCAGTAGGAAACAAATGAATTTGGCTTACCATTTACTTCCCTTTTTATACTTCCTTACTCCTTTCAAGAGTGAATGTTCACTTATATCCCCGCAACAATAAGGAGCATTTTCATATAACTTTCTTTGTATATATTCTCTTTTTATTTTCTGAAAAATTGTGCAAATATAGAAGTATCACTCTACGGTTAGCTGCGGTTTATCAAATTGAAATTCATTGTTTGCTGTGACTAACTTCATTTTTTTCACTTCTTTGTTCACTGTGTCTGATATTGTTTTCTTTCGCTTGAGTGCAGCATTATTGTAAGCGCCTTTGTTGGCACTGCAATAGCTTTTGGTTGTTTCTCAGGAGCTGCAATGTTGGCAAGGCGTCGTGAATATCTGTACTTGGGAGGTTTTCTCTCTTCGAGCATATCTCTGTTGTTTTGGTTATCATTTGCCTCTTCTATCTTTGGGGGTCATGCTGCTGTCTTCAAGTTTGAGGTAGGAATCACATTTCCTGTTAAATAAGCTAGCATATAGTGGTATGATCAGTTATGGCCTGACATTAAAGCTTAAATCATTTCAGTTGTATTTTGGATTGCTGGTGTTCTTGGGGTACATGGTGGTTGACACCCAGGAGATTATTGAGAAAGCTCACCTGGGGGATCTTGATTATGTCAATCATTCATTAACCTTATTTACCGATTTGGTGGCTGTGTTTGTACGTGTCCTCATTATCATGGTAAGTGTAGATCCATCATCACTGTAGGTTGTCATTATCTTAGTGTCTGGTTATTTAGTATCTTCGCTAATCTTCCCTTGGTATTGTTTAAACTGCAGTTGAAGAACTCATCCGAGAAAGAAGAGAAGAAGAGGAAGAAGAGGAGTTAAATCGAAGGCCTAGGTTATGTATCAAGGGAGAAGTGGATGCCTGACTTAATAATGTACAAAAAAGAACAAAAAAAGATCTGAACCTCTGAAGTTTCGAACCTCTCTCGTATATCCGTTGTCAAGCTTTTTGCCACATGGTTCTATATTAACTACTTTGTATCATGCTACTATCTTACTTACCACTTACATTTTTAGGTTTTTTAAAACAATGGGCTTAGTTGGTATTGTTACAGTATTATATCTTCATGGAGGTTCTAATTCTTCCTAGTTTGTGCCACTTTTAGATATCTACGTTATTAGCAAGTACTGCTTTATTAGGTCGTGCATCTTCTCAGTCTCGGTGATTTCTTCTGTCATTGGAACTTTTGACACCATTGTAACCAGCAACCAGAACAAGGTTTACAGAATCCCCAAGTCTAGAATCCTAAGCATACCACTGATCTACTAGTCCTGTTATGATATTTACTCGATTAAGCCTTGGCCATTGAAAAGGTAATGAGTTTGGACCGGCCATCCAGAGTACCACTGGGCACATGTAATATAGTATATAAGAAATTAGATTAACTAGCTGAAATTGATGTATTCATTCAGATGACATCCAAAAACAACTTCATGTTACTACAAGTGCGAGAGGCTACAAATCTCCAATACATCGTAGTTATCTCCCTATACATCCTACCATTTTAACTGCAACATAATCGACAAATCTCCAATACGGAAACCACCATTTCTCTTTTCTTAGAAACAAAACCAAGAATAGACCCCAAAATCCAACTCCAAACCCCAAAGCAATAACACCATAGAAAAGTATTTTCTCCTTTACATCCTCTTGATCATTTTCTTGGGCTTCATTTGTATGGTTGGTATCACTAGTATTCCCTCCATGACAGAGTTTCTTGGTTGGTTCCCCGCACAGCAAATCATTCCCAGCAAAAGCCCGACCATCAACACTTAATGTGTCAAAGTGATTTCCTCTTGGAATCCTGCCACTCAACTCATTGTAAGATAAATTTAGAACACCAAGAAAGTCGAGTGATGCTAAAGATTGTGGGATACGTCCAGACAGTCTATTGGAACTTAAATCCAAAGACCCTAAACTAGACATGTTTCCTACACTCCCAGGGATATCATCCGAGAAATCATTGTGCGACAAATTCAGTGTTGCAAGTCCTCTTAACGAACCTATTTCTATCGGAATGTTTCCATCAAGCATGTTTCCAGATAGATCAATTCCTGAGCTATAGTCGTACAACTTTTCAAACTGTATCATGATCCCTTTAACCACCATCTGCAGTTGAATATTATCGGGATAGTAGAACTTGTAGCTTACTAAACCCCTCCAGTATTTTCCAAATGTTTTAGGAATGTGGCCTGAGAGATTGTTTTGAGAGAAATCTAATATTTGGAGTTGATCTAAATGCATAACCTCTTCAGGGATTGACCCATTGAATTTGTTTAACCTTAAAGATATGATCCTAAGAAAATCAAGTGAACCAAATGCAGTGGGTATATTGCCTACAAAGTTGTTGTTTGCTAAGTTGAGAACTTCCAAGCTTTTAATTTTACTGATGAAGTTGAGAGGAGCGCCACCGAGATTATTGTCATTTAACTGAAGATACGACAGTGATATTACTTTTCCAAGCTCATTTGGAAAATTTCCAGTGAGGTTGTTGTTTTGCAGGTTTAGAGATAAAAGATCCATGCAATACCCCATACTAGCAGGTATAATCCCAGATAATTTGTTGTTTGAGAAGTCAATAATCTGAAGAGACCCTGAATCTTTTGGACAAATAGAAAATGGGATTGGACCTGAAAGTTCATTACCAGCTAGATTAATGGCTTGAAAACTAGAAAACCTTCTTCCACTCTCTATTGAGATTTCACCACTGAGTTTATTATTTGATACATCAAAAGATATATCAAAAGGAATATCTCCTGCAGGAAAAATTCTAACAAAAGCTTGAGGTGGAAGAGGAAGATGACCACGAAATTTGTTGTTGGAAGTATCAAACCTGAGGAAATTCTTGAGTTTGGAGATACAAGAAGGAATAACTCCGGTTAGGTGATTATGGGACAGATTCAAATGCTGAAGGTTACCCAATTCACATATGAAAGTAGGGAATGATCCATTTAGATTGCATGATGGCAAAGCCACATACTCTAGTTTGAACTTAGAGTACATATGGAAATGTTGATCTATGACTACAGTTAACTTATTTGAGCTCAGGTCTAGGATTGTTAGGTTCAGCTCGTTAACGAAATCGATCAGTGAAACAGTACCGTCAATCGAGTTATGAGAAATATCAAGAACAGTAAGGTTATGGAGCTTTGTAATGCAACTTGGTATACTTCCTGTTATGTTATTATCATCTAAATTAAGTTCTTGAAGAGAAAAAATGTTGCATATTGATACTGGTATAGAGCCCTGGAAATTATTACGAGACAAGCCGAGAATGTTTAAGAATTTTAGATTGGATATTGATGAATGGATAGAACCTGTTATGTTGTTTCTATAGAGGTATAGGGACTGCAATCGAGAAAGATTGTAGATTGAAGAAGGTAAAGAACCTTGAATGGAACAAAATGAGGCAGAAAGAGTGACCAATGATGGTGCATTTGAAATTGAGCTTGGAATCGATCCGCTTACGTTAGTTAAAGATAGCGAAAGTGCTTGAAGCTTAGGCCATTGATATTGAAACATCCTACTTAGATCAGGGTGAAGATTAGAATTATACCTCACATCGAGCTCTGTAAGTTGAGGAAGATATGGTACTGAACCTTCTAGTCCACAATATGATAAGTCAAGACTAGAAAGTGAAGTTAAATTCACTAGCTGTACTGGGATTTGGAAATTGAGACCTTGATTGTTACTCAGTTTGAGAGTGTATAGACGAGAAAGATTGCGAAACTCATGGACGGGGAAAACTGTGCTAGATATACTACAAGAAGTGAGATCCAGTTCGCTAAGATTATAAAGATATGATATAGATTCAGCAAAATTCTTTTCTAAAGATGCAGCCTCATATAAATCAATACCTCTCAACCTTAAGACCTTTAGATTCACTAACCCTCTAACCCATTTTATAGATGGTGATTGTACCATAAAATTCCCAGATAAGTCAAGGTGATGTAGGGAGGTTAAGTTGGTGAATTGTGTTGAAATTGATGCTGAAAAGTGAGAGTTGGAGAGATCAAGATGAGTGAGTTTAGTTAGATTAGAAAGCTGAAGTGGGATTTGTGATTGCTGAAAATCATTGAGTGCAAGATCAAGATACTCTAGAGAAGTGATGTTAGACAGGGAAGCGGAGAATCTACCTGTTAGTGCGGTATTTCGCAGGTTAATTACAACAATATGGTTGGAGTACTTGGAACATTCTATTCCAACCCAGTCACAACAATTTTCATGCTGGCTACCTTCTTGCCATGAAGCCAAGCGCTTTGAAGGGTCGCTCAAAGAGAATTTGAAGTCTAAGAGTGCTCTTCGCTCATGTTCTTGGCATCCGTTGCAGGTTTGAAGGAATTGAGTGATGCTAATCAAAGAAAAGAAGAACAAAAGAAGAAGAGAGAATGGTGTTTTTTGAGTATCCTTATTGAACGAATTCATGACTAATTGTCTGGAAATGAATCAACTGCTTCATATAAGAGTATACAGAGTGGCTTCCATCGTCATAAGTTGCTATTATATTATATAACTTGTCAATTATTTCAACTTTGTTGCATTTTGATTTTCTTTGTTGTAGGTCCTTTTTCAAAAATGTAGCATGAATCAATTGATGCATGTTTGAATGAAATTTCCTCTAGAAAAAGTCGACGTCACAATACAGGTTCTGTATAGGTGTAGTCATTTAAAACGCGTCAAGGAACAGGGTAAAAGCTGATGTTGAAAAGGGAAGAAGAGAGTTTACCTCTTACTTAAGTGTTTGGTGGACTGGATTCATCAGAATAATCATATTTTTTTGAGGTAATTTGTTTGGTGAGTTTGAAATCTCGACCCAATGGAAAAAGCTATACAAGTAGCTTGGATTGCTACATTCAAAAACATGTGAAAAAAACAACTATCAAAACAAGCCACTGATCCATGCACTAAAATTCCTTCATCACATTTTCCTTTGACTTGTGAAAAAAACAACTATCAAAACAAGCCACTGATCCATACAGAACTCATGTCAATTTTATCTCAATTCAAATTAGTGATGGAACTCTAAGAGCGTAGACTGGCAACTAAAAGCAGACCTAGATAATGATGACACTCTATATTCATGACTTATAACAAACACCCAAATCAATAGGAATATATTAACATAAGAGAGTAAATTGGCATAAATTTCTTGTTCTAAACAATCAAGGGTCATCCAAAGTATTTACCACCACAACATAAGAACCCGAAACTCGTAAATCCACAGCACAGATGAATGATACACCTATGTTGAAATAGACAACCCCAACAACAACGGAAAGATTTTGAAAACAGCCTTTCCTCCCTTCCCTCCCACTGCTTAGATATATTATCTAGATTTAACAAAAAAGCATGTGGAGAAACAATCTTTTCCTTTTTAGAATTCTCAACCAGAACTAGAAGTTCAGGTAAACCATGGCATATTCTAGATTTATTACAAAAATCAAGAAAACAAATTGATCCACTTTCATGACTCACACAACAGAGGAAAACACTACAGCATTTTACCAACTTGCACCGAAACTCTAACTCTAATTCCACATGTTGATATACACAACCCTAACGATGATAAATTGATTGTACACAACCCTAATTTAATCTTTAACAAGGAAGTCACTCCCATCATTGCAATAACAAGAAAATAAAAACCTATAGTTTCATACTCCAGATGTAAGTATATCGCAGTATAAACTAATCAAATTGTTGGAATTCTCCAACTTATAGATCATAAAAAAACTACTTCGTTTTTACACAATAGAAAACTAGAAACCGAAACCAATTATATACATATATTTACAAATGTAATTTCACCAAATTTTCTTCAAATATTTTTTTCCAAATTTTGAGAAACTTTTGAGTTGCCCTAATAACTAAGCATCATCATCTTCAACAAACAGATACTACTACTTTCTCTCTAGACGAAGTAGTATCATCATTAACCCCATTCACAACTTTCTTAAAAGCGAAATGAACACAATTAGAAAGCACAATCCAGCTAATTACCTCATAAACAAAATCAAAAGCTGGATCAGCCGATGCCAACAAATCCTCTTCATCATCATCATCACTCCAATTCGATCCACCACCACTACCAAAACTCCACCCTCTTCCACCACCACCACCACTACTTCCACTACCACCAAACGGACCATCATCACCAAAAAACCCATTTTCAGCTCCATCGTCACCACCATCATCTGAATCACCAGCAGTTAAAGATCTTCTTCTTGTTCGTCTACTCTTTCTGATTAATGTTCGAGGTGCCGTCTTATATAAGTTTTTTCTAACGATCGGTGGTGCGATTGCATCAACTGGTGAGAGTCCTGATGAAATCCTTGAATATAAATCGCGATTAATTAGGAATTTTGAAAAACCTAGATGTTTTTGTGGTGTGGTGGTGGTGAATTTAACGTTAACAGTATCAGGAATTGATAAAATCTCCATTTCTCTGTGGGAATTGAAGTTAGGGTTTCTTATGAACTTGAGAGAGAGAATCGGGGATTCGAGTAATAAATTGGGGGAATCAAGACAGTAAAGTTGAGAAAAGTATTTATTCGTGGAGAAGAGATAGTTTGACGCGTTACGTTTAGGTATGTTGGCTTCTACCTCTGATGGGCTTTGCATTGGGCTTTTAAGAAATACAGTACTTCTTATTCATTTCCCCGAGGTAGGGCTGAGTTAAAACGCCGGATTTGGTCTCGTCTGCGTCTAATCCATCTATATAATTTTAGATATCCATCTTATGTTCGTCCAACCAATCCGTCATTGAACAGCGGATTCGCCATCAACGGATAGGAAGACTAAATGTTGATGTATTGGAAATTTTCTATCATCTTAGAATAGGAAAAAACAAAGCAGAAGAGGAGGAGAATCAGAGAGTTATCTTTTATTTATTCCATTTTGTCTTAAAGTATAAAGCATAGAGGAAAATGTTAGTACATGTTTTGTGAGGATTATGAAGACTATTACATGTGTTGGTAGCAGAAGAGAAAGTACCCTATATGTCAAAAAATTTCTAATAAGTTAAAAATTATATTAATGAATAAAAATATATTTACAAAAAAATTTATAAGAAAAGAGGTCAAAAGATCCGAAAAACTTGTAAAACTATTTAAATCTAAACTAAGAGATGTTCGGGTATTCTACAGAAATTAGAAACTTCGATCTCCCATCAAAATTCAAACCTTCACCACTAACAAATAAACAACCTTTATTAGCCATAGTATCCACGGCAAAATTAGCCTCTCTAAATTGTGCTCAAAACTAACAGTAGTATAAAAATCTCTAATAGCCTTCCACAATTGTCTTGAGAGCCAAGGTATATCCGAACTTGATAAAACCTTCAAAATACTCCTTAAATCTGACTGAATTAACAAATGATAAACGCCCCATTTTAGAGCCCACTCCATGCCCACAATAATTGCATACAGCTCTGCAAGGTAGTTTGTAGTCGTACCCAACCGATACAAACGGTGCTAATCACTGAACTGGAAAAAGTTGTTTTCAAGGTTTGAGCCCTAGTTAGTAATTCGCCGTTTTATTGCGAATTAAACGAGAAGATTTAAGTACACGAACTGTTTGCGTTCTGTTCGTATCCATGTACACAAATAGTTCGTTAGTTTAATTGGTGCAAATAGTTCGTTAGTTTAATTCACAAATAGTCTGTTAGTTTAATTGGTGCAATCGTGTGACTCACATGTACTGGACTCCATTGATTGAATTTTTTTTTTTTTTTTTTAAGTTGCTACCAAGGGGATTCAAACTTTGGTTTAGACGTGTTATATATAGTTCCATTTTATGATATTATTTTATTAAATATATATACGCTGACTTTTTTATATCGTTTTTATATGTGTACAACGTATTAAATACGAAGTACTGTATTTTTAGTTAGTTTTTTAAATAACATATAATTAACCGTATAATTGATCGACTTTACAGTTTGCTCAACCGATTAATGTACACACTTTTACGATCCGAATTTTTACCGACTGCGGAATTGCTGACTAGGGCTGGGACTTGTCACCAAATTGGTAAAACCCTGCATAATTAATTTTCTACCAAAAAAGAGAAGTCCCCAATTTTCTGAAACCCCTAATTTCCACAACCAAACCTCTAATTTCTTCTTAACTCTCTAGATTTCTTCTCTATTCCATTGGGTGAATCCAGGGGATGAACCCGATGGATTATTTCAACATTCTCCCAGTAGAGATAATACTAGACATTTTCAAGCGTCTATCCGTTGAAACAGTTATTGAATGTAAATTGGTTTCCAAAACATGGAAAAATCTCATTCATCATCCAAAATTCGCTGTGATGCACTTCATTCGTCTTTTTTATTCTTGTAAGTCTCAGAGTTTTCCCTTTTAGGATAATTCATTAATCCATGAATGAATTACTCATACTTGTTTTTTGCTTAATTTGCGATAGCCACTCAAAATCTAAACGAGTTGGTTCACAAGTTGACTGAACTCGAAGCAATTTCTAAATATGAAGTTGAGAAATGGTATAAGACAGAAGAAACGTTTCAGAATTTCACGGATTTCCATTTACAACTACTTCAGGTAATAAAAATCTCCCTTAAATTGATCATTTCAGAATTCAAAGGTTTTTTGCACTGTAATTGCTAACATTTTGTAAGACATTACAGGAATTAGTGCAGACTTATAAATCTGTGCTACATGTTGCTAATATAACGAAGAACTATAATCTGGAAACTAGTGACTTGGGTACGTATGGTGGAAGTACATATTTTGCTTTAAGTAGTTACGATAATATAACTCACCATCATAAATTGATTTGGCCATTTTTTTTCCTATGGTGCAGGTGTAAGGTTTAAAAAAATAGAAGATAATTTGTGTGAAGCTAAAGAGAGTTGTCACTTTTGTCTTGTGGAGAGTCGGAAGGTGTTTAAGCAAAATTGTAGGTTGTATAATGAGTTTCTCGACTCAAAAGGTACCAATGCTTAACAACAGAAAATTTGAATTCAATGATCTAAATTGTTTTTCTTACTTGTTTATGTTTTCTTGGATAGGAAATGTTAGAGTGTATGATCGTGTACGACCGTGCCCAGACAAAAATCAGACAATTATACAATTCATTGGCGAGAATGGAGAGCTTGTTATTGCAGACCCTTCCGTACACACAGATGATGGTCATAGGTTGTTCAAGTTTAACAAGGTTTATGATCAATGAGCTACTAAGGGTACTCAAATTTGTTTCCTAGAACCAGAATTTTGTTTGCTTGTCTAATATGTCTATCGTTGTCGTCTTTGACTCATCCGTGTCTGTTCATTGCTATTTTCAGAGGAAGTATTTTTAGATACACAACCAGTGATAAGATCTGTTATTGATGGTTACAGCGTGTGCATCTTCACTTTCGGTCAGTCTGGTTGGGAGAAGACTAACACTAAGTTATATGAGCTTTTCTTGATTTCATTACACTACGACAAGTCTTTGTATCGATTCGTATATTCAAGATAGACATTCATGTAATTGACTAAATAACTGATTATTCACTGGAATGTGGGTCTTTCAGACTGGCCTCGAGGCATTGTCACCAAAGGATCGGGATGTCCATTTCAAAGCCCTTAATGTTCTTTTCCAAATGTCCCAGAATAGAAGTAGCTCCTTTACATATAAAATTGATGTTCAAATGGTTGAAATCTATAATGAACAAGTCCGTGATTTGCTCCAGATAGGCGTCTCTCATAATACGTATCCTTTATTTTAGCTGCTAAGTTTTTATGTTACAAGGATATAAGGTATCTCAGACACATATATTTATTCCCAGATGCAGTTCTCATTTTTCACCTTTTTTTCTATTCTAGTTAATTAGCTTGTACTTGCACCGTAGGGTGTGGTTGGAACTTAAAAGTACACTTTTCAGATTCTTAGGACATGGCAATACTGCCGACTGTTTTCACTTGTGCATGGACTTCTTATGTTTCTTGTATTTTTGTTTGTGATGAAAAAATTTCCTCCATATTTCACACCCTCCTGTCTAGTTTCCTTAAACCAAATTCAATGTAAAGATACCTTCCATTTTATCGTTGAATGTTGTTCCTTAACGGGCACACTTGGGATCTGTACTAGTTCACAACCCTTAACTGTTCCTGATGCCATCATGCACCCTGTTGAATCAGTCTCGGATGTCCTAAAACTCATGCAAATTGGACTAGCAAAGCAGGCAAGAGGTCTCACTGCTCTCAATGAAAGAAGTAATAGATCACACAGGTTTGTAATTTTGACTTCATGATTTTGTATATCAGTGAAACCGTGAGCTGAGTCTGCTCCATTACGTGCACATGTTTAAGAAATTTCATCACAGAGTTGAGTTCTTATATCAGTTAAAATGTTTATACAGTATTCTTACAGTTCATGTGCATGGTACGGATTTGGTTACAAAGGCAACAGTACGTGGTAGCCTCCATTTAGTTGATCTTGCTAGAAGTGGAAGTGGTGACTGCTGGCAGGTAACTAGAGGCAGACTGCGGGAAGCACAATATATAAGCAAATCATTATCTGCCCTTGGCGACGTTATGTTTGCTCTATCCCAAAACAATGGTCACGTACCTTACACAAATAGCCAACTAACTCAAGTACTTCAGAGCTCTCTAGGTAAGTTTGCTGTTCTTTCTTCCTAAGTGATAAAAGAAAGAAGAACTCATCTTCTTTCTTTTTTGATTACCTTGTAAAACTCCTCTTTATACCGGATTCCATCGTCTCTCTGACCAAGTTATGGAATGGACGACCTCTATTATCGACATCGACTTTACTATTAAAGACTGGAAATTGCCCACTTCAATTACGAGCATTTCAAACAAGTACTTTTTGTAATCGACTCTATTGTTTCTTGTGGCTTAAGGCATTGGTTTGCTAAATCAACATACAAGATTATTGTATCATGGGTTCAAATCCCATTTCCTCCGGTTGATGATAATGCTAAAAAATCAAGTTGGCTCATTCGTCTTTATGTTGATCGTTGTTAGGGGGTTGGGGGGGGGGTGGGGCTGGGTGAACCGGGAGCGATATTTTGTGAAGATTTTCTCGACGATGATGTGAATGAGTTTCGCGAGCTTCCTCTCCTTTCATCGAGCATGGACGACATAATAGGTGTCGATGAACTTCTTGATAAAATCATTTTGTTGATATCAAAATTCTCTATATTTCACCCACCTTTAAACCTACAAATTATCCAAATTAAAAAATGTTGATTCTAACCTAAATCAAAATATTTATCTTTGATTTTAAAATAATTTAAAAGAGTCAGGTTCACAAAACTGAAGATCAATTAGGACCTTAGTTTTGTTTCTTTGAAGCAGGTAAATTTTCTTAACCATCACCATTTATTTACTTTTATCAGTAATAATTTTTAGTTTTACCGTCTTTGGCATTGGATTAACCTCTGGGTCCTAATTTTCTCAACTTTGGCCCAAAACCATTAACAAACAAAACCCCGAGTCAACTGGGCCCAGATGTGGTGAGATCTGAAAAACATAATCCATGAAGTTAGTGAAATCTACAAAACTACCACTAAGAATCCCAAACCCTAACCCTAGATATAAAAGGCTTATTTCTATTCCCTCACCACATTTCTTCTTCAGTGTTTTGGGAAGAACCAGCAGCAGCGGAGAGGAGTAAAGATGGTTTCTTTGAAGCTCCAGAAGAGGCTTGCAGCTAGCGTCCTCAAGTGTGGAAAAGGGAAGGTTTGGTTAGACCCAAATGAAAGCAGTGAAATCTCTGTGGCCAATTCCAGTATGTCTTCTTCTTCTTCCACTCTATCATTTCATCATACCTGTAGTTTCCTTCATTATGATGTTTGAATGTTTGTTATCTAAGTGTTTTCAGAAGTGGGTTTTGTTTTATTTGTTAGTTTTTTTTGTAGATCTTATGTATGTGTAGATTTATGTTTTGTTGATCATTGATTAGGCTTTTTCATTTCATTAGTTTATATCAAGAGAAACCCCAGATTTGGTGTTAATGAGTAGATTAGGTTAATGTTCAAGACTAACATAATCATGGGTTTAAGATTTTTTTTTTGTTGGGTTCGACCATATTTTGTTCATCCGTATAGAGATTGTTTAAACTCTGGTGGTGTGAGTGTGCTGTTGTTATATTCAGAATCAGGTTAATGTTTTTATGTGATTGAATTTCTGATTTTGATGAGATATGAATCATATGATGTTAAATCAGAATTGGTATACTGTTAGGGTTTCAGGTTGTAATGCTATTCTAGCTGAAAATTTTGACACGGTTCCTATTTGGTATCCTTGTAATTGTTGATCTATGTTTATGTACAGTGTAGGTAATGTTGAATCCATTTGATGTTCAATTTTTGCTTTTTCTACTGTTTATCTTTTTGTTTTGTTCAGGGCAAAACATTAGGAAGTTGGTTAAAGATGGATTCATCATACGCAAGCCAACCAAGATTCACTCTCGATCTCGTGCACGAAGAATGGCAGAAGCCAAATCGAAGGGTCGTCACTCTGGATACGGTAAGTTATTTAGAAGAATTGACAGCCCTTTGCTTTTATGTTGCTAATATATAGCACGTTGAATATTTAGCTTCTACTAATGTTGGTTGTTGTGAGATCTGGGACATGTCAGTCTTATAATCTTCTCTCTCAGATGTTTTACTGTATAACATAATTTTCAAGATTGTAATTTGAAGTTATATGTCTTACTATTTTTGTTACTTGAATGCTTATAGGTAAGCGTAAGGGTACCAGAGAGGCAAGGTTGCCCACCAAGGTTCTCTGGATGAGAAGGATGCGTGTGCTCAGGCGTTTGCTCCGCAAGTACCGAGAATCAAAGAAGATTGACAAGCATATGTACCATGACATGTACTTGAGGGTAAAGGGTAATGTCTTCAAGAACAAGAGAGTGCTGATGGAAAGTATTCACAAGTCAAAGGCTGAGAAGGCAAGAGAGAAGACAATTGCTGACCAGTTTGAGGCTAAGAGGGCTAAGAACAAGGCAAGCAGAGAAAGAAAGCATGCCAGAAGGGAGGAGAGATTAGCTCAGGTGAGGATATCCCTGTAGTTCAATTGTACTTCTTGTCCTGCATTAGTGTCTTCTGTTGTCTGTGATCATGGATACTTTTTTATAGTATTTTGTTTTCTAAACTTTTATTATTTCTCCCAGGGACCTGTTGACAAGGCACCAGCTGCCGTTGCACCTCCACCAACTGCTGAGTAAGGATTTTGAACTCAATTTCTTCCTAATATTTTGTTTCCTTTTAGCATGGACTTCTATTTTGGTCCGAGGGAATATTTTTCTAACCAAATATTTTGTTTTGGCTGTACAGGGTACCAAAGAAAGCAAAGAAGTGAGAAACTACTGTGCTGAACATCTTAGGTTGGTGGTAGAACAACTTGGTTTTGTCATAGTGGAGTTAGATTTTTTGGGATACTCTTCTTACTGTTTTTGTTTAATACTGTCAAGTAGTAAAAGATTAAAGATGCTCATATTTTGGAAATCTTTATACTTCATTGGGGTTGTAGTTATTCTGTTTTTTGTTGAGTAATGCTCTGAAATCTTTTTACTGTTTATTCCTTTATGGTAAATTGATGCCCCAATGTGCATGACTATGTTGAGGGAGCATTATCTGATGCAAAGATGAAATAACCTGTCCTTTCATTTCAAGTATCATTATAGCTTAGAACTTTTATTTAGAATGCTTTCAAATATTTTGTAGCTAGTCATAAACAACAAACTCAGGACATGTTTAATCAGAGATGGCACTTTGTGTGTGCTGATTATCTTATAATCTTGTCCTAGGGCTGCAAATATTTGGATATGCCATGTTTGTTAGGAACTATAGGAAGGTAGATTTGATTGAAGTTTTGCTGCTGCCTTGTTGGGATTTGAGATGTTTTTGTGATCTGTCATTCTCACCTCAACTACAACTTGTGTTGGGCCGTAATATTATTTTGTAGGCCATAGCATTATTTTGTCCTTGAGATATTTGGGTGATCTACCTTCCCAAGTTGTGAGTGACAGTTGAGAGAAGGTGTATTATGTAGAACGAACTTTGATCCCCAAATATCTGTAGAACTCCTTGGTTGATTAGGTGAGATAAATAACCCCTCTAATGGGCTATAGGCACTTCCTGCTAGGGTTGTACATGGTAATGAGTTTTCGTGGAAACCGACCCGAACCGAACAAATGGTAATGAGTTTTCGTGGAAACCGACCCGAACCGAACAAATTAGGGCGAAATTGAACCGCTTAGTAATGGAAGAGTTTTGGTAAAAAAAACTTAAAAACCGATAGTAACGGTTTTGGTTTTGGTTTTTGTTCAAAACTGAACCTTTAACTATCATGGAAAACCGGAAATTAGTGACCGTTGATATAGATTTTAGTATACTTGATAATTAAATCTACACCTTCCAATCACCCTGATATATAAACTGAGACCTAAACTTAATTCACATTTCCTCTTCTCTTCTTCACTTCGACAGCCCAAGCAGCAGTCTCCCACTTTCTTCTTCTTCTTCTCCGCCTGTTTAGTAGAAGACAATTCGTTCCTAATTTCTTCCTGCTTCTTCCTGCATCAGTAAAAGGTATGTGAATCTGTGATATCTGCAGTTTTTTAGTCTCTGCATCAACCTCTCTGATTGATTTTGCAGCCATCTGTGTTGTCCCTTCACTTTGATTCAATCATGGAAGATTTAGATTCTCAATCAACACCAGTAACAATAAGTACTTGCACTTAGAATTTAAAAATTAGGGTTCATCTGAAATTTGAAGAACTCTAATTTGTTGTGGGTTCTCAATCTTAATTTAATTTTTAGTAATGATGTATGTTATCTGCTGTTGTGGGTTCTTCTTGGTTTCTTTCTTTTCGGAAAAAAAAATCATGTAAAGGCAGTAGGTTTAAAGTTTCTAATGCGTGTTCCTGTATGGATAGGTGATACGTATTATTAGGTGTTCTTGGTCTCTCTTATTTTTTGTACTCATGGAGTTTACCATCTTGATCACCAAATTCAGCTTCAGGTATACTCACCATCTAGAGACAGAATATCGAAATCTACTCTACATGATATGATAAAACCAGCAGTATCAGGAAACTGTTCAACAACAAAAAGTTTATTAGCTTCTCTTACTCAAGATATGATAAATTTTCCTTTAGTTTGCTGACCAATATTGTGTTAACCCATAACAAGGTTAGCTAGCCCTCATGTTTCTGAAAGATAATGTATATAATATTTTTGTATCTGTGTGTAGGTAGTCCTACATTTTGAACAAATTTACTTCAATGTACTGTGATCATTTTCCCTTTTAAACCAAGAAATATTTAGTTCAAGTTAGAGTTAGACTCATATAGTCATATATAAGCATTAGGTTTGCAAACTGGGTGGGCTTTTTTTTTGGCTATTTGTATGTTTGATTTGATGTTTGGTTGCTCATGAATCAAAATAAATGCCACAATGTTAGGGGTACAACTGAAGCTAATGAATGTGTTGTGGGTGGTTTTATCTTTTTGTGCTGCTTAAGTTGCATGTGTACCTGTATTTGTGAAGCAATTTTCTCATGGATATAGTTCTTGCTTGTCTTGGGTACTTAGTGCTTATGTGAAGCTTTAATTACATGTGTAACTCTTACTTGTTATGTGAACTTAGTGCTGATGTGCAACTTGTTTTGATACTAAGTTCTGAAAGTGTTTGTATATATATTGTGTACATTCTGAATGGTCTGGCTTATCGGGTTTTGACTAAAATATAGCTAAACTATTATTTTTGTTGTAGCTAATCTCTATGTTACTGTGACGTGTTGTATAGAGAACCTGTTATATAAATTCTGTCACAACTAGTTGTCTGTCAATGACAATGTATTTTAAAATTGGCTTGTTGTCCTTGATGTAGATTGCTAAGATGATCTGATTGTTAACTTATGAAATGGTTCAAAATAGTTTATTTATGATTGAATATTGTTTCATTTTTTATTTATGTATAAACATAGGTCTAATTCTGTTTTGTTCTGTTTTGTATAAATGCAGGCTTCTGTTAATTCCATTCCCATGTTGCCACCGCAACATTGTCCTCAAAGACCTTCTACTGCAAGTCAAGAAGTTAGTTCAGTTGGACAAGTACCATCTGCACCAGCTATCACTGTCACTGCACCAGCTGCTAAGAAGCATAGACATACTTCATGGGTATGGGAACACCTTGACAAAGACTCTGAACCTTCAGTATGGGTAACGTGTAAAAACTGTAAACTGAGACTTAAGGCTGACACGGCAAAGAATGGGACTAGCTCATTGAGTAACCATTTGAAGAGGTGTCTGAATCTGAAGACTACTCTTGGTCAGTCTACTTTTACTTTTGAACCTTGTAGGCTAGGAGAAAATGAAAAACTTGTTGCTGTAAATTTTTGTCAGGAAGCATGTAGAAAAGCTTTGGTTATATTCATAATAGTAGATGAGCAAACTTTTAGAATGGTAGAGGGTGAAAGTTTTAGGGAACTCTGTAGGGACCTTGAGAGTAGGTTCAAGGTACCCTCTCGTGCCATTATACGGCGAGATGTTATGAAACTGTTTGCATATGAGAAGGAAAGATTGAAGAACTATTTTAAGGTTAATAAAGTGAGAGGTTGCCTCACCACTGACACATGGAGTTCACTCCAAAAGTTGGGATATATGGTTGTTACTGCACATTTCATAGATGCTGATTGGAAGTTACACAAGAAAATAATTAGTTTTATCCAAATTATTGTTATAGTGGGGAGACTATTGGTAGGATGTTAGCAACATGCTTGTTGGATTAGGAGATTGAAAATGTGTTTACTATAACTCTAGATAATGTTTTTGCCAACAATGTAGCTATCACGTATCTTCAAGAGCGTGTGCTGAGAAAGAATTCAGATTTAGTCAAAGGTTTCTTACAAGTTAGATGTGCTGCTCATGTCCTTGCCCTTGTTGTGAAGTATGGAATGACGGAGTATAACATGAAAATTAAGAGAATAAGGGCAGTAGTCAAATATTGTATGAGTTCTCCAGCCAGATTGCATAAATTCATGGAGTGTGCTGCTTTTGAAAAGATCGAATGTAAGAAGGGTTTTGTATTAGATGTAGACACCCGTTGGAATTCGACATACACAATGTTAGACGCAGCTGAGAAGTATGAAGCAGATTTTCAGAGGTTAGAATTTGATGACAAGGTATTCAAGAAAAAGTTCTGTTTTGATGAAACTCAAATTCCTTCAATTACTTCTATTTCTATTTCTATTTCTATTACTCCTACTTCTGTTGATAGTCAACCTGATTGGGATGATTATGAAGAGCAAGCTGCAGAGACAGGAAACAAACGCAAGCAAACAAGTTCTGATAAAGCCCCACCACCTCCTTACATGCGCCTTACCCAGCAGATTGGTCGTATGCCAGATTCTTCACTAAGTTCTTGAAGGTATTTTTTGATTTTACTGTCAAGTTCTCTGCTTCTACTCATGTTACTGCACATGAATTCTTGTTTCATTTGAGTGTTATTCATCGAACATTGAACACATGGGTGAATCATAAAGATCCATTTCTCTCTAGCATGGGTCTTAAAATGCAATGCAAATATAATGAATATTGGGGACATTATGAAAAGATGAATACTCTTATGTTCATTGTTGTATTGTTGAATCCACAAGATAAAAAAAAGGGATTAGATTTTCTTCTCGACAAGTTAGGTATTTCGGGTGGTTATTTGAGAACAAAATTGATGGAACTTGTATTGAGGGATTTCAAGGCTCTTTTCAAAGAGTACTAGGTTGTCCAATTGAGTGCTGGTCCTGCTGGAAATGTTTCAAGTGTTACAGATAGTGTTGCTGTTAGTACTAGTGGCACTCAATCAAATAAAGGTGATGAAGGAGAGTGTGCTCTAGCTTCTCTAATAGAAGAGAGAGCAAGAGATGATGAGGAAGGCATTACTGCTGAAGGGAAATCAGAGGTGGAGGCTTATTTGAGATAGAAACGAGAACCGAGAAAGGAGGAAATTTCTTTTGATATTTTAGGTTGGTGGAAAACAAATTCTACTAGGTATCCTACTTTGGCACTAATGGCAAGAGATATATTGGCTATACCTATCTCTTCAGTGGCATCCGAATCTGCCTTTAGCACTGGGAGACGTATTCTCGATCCATATTGAAGTTCTTTACTTCCTACAACAGTTGAGGCATTGATTTTTACTCAAAATTGGTTTAAGACGCCGATTGATCTTGATATTTCTTCCTTGGAATCAGAAGAAGAAGTTAATTAAGGTATTATTTCATTTATTTATTTATTTGTAGAATTTTTGGACATTCACTATATACTCTAACTAATTGTTCATGTGTTCATTTGTTTGTAAAATTTTTGGACACTCTCTCTAAGTCCAAGTTTATACATATAATAGAGGAGGATGAGGATTAATGAGTACCAAGGACCAAGGTAATTCATTTCACCAATAAAATCTGTGTTGTTCTGTATTGTTCTGTAGGTTCTAAAAAATGCCTCACTAATTACTACTAATAGACAAGATTTACGGGATCTGTGTAAATGAAATTTGCTTAAACTGACTTCATATTCTTGTATTAAACTGATTTATTTAGGTTCTGTAGGACAGAATGGTTCAGTACTCCAATGTTGAAAATGTGAAATCTGATTATTATCTGCATGGTTCCTACTAAATGAATGAACTAGTATGAATACTGGGTTTAGCATTTGCTGTATGACTCAACAATTATCATGCTATGCATGTAATAGACAGTTAAGTCAACACTAATAAATATTTTACTTAACTCCAATGTTGTCATGCTTATCTACCACACACAATCCTTATTGAATCTTATGCCTTGGAATTTGATGGATATCTTTCTGCCTTGTCAATTTGTTTTACTTTCTGCCTCACAGAAGCCCTTATTTGCCATTTAGACCATTGTTTGTCATGTAGGTAGTAGGTCCTCTATCTTGATGCTACATAACAGGCCTCAGACTGCATTTGAGGAGTATGCCACTTCAATGAGATTGAGTTGTCTTAGTTTGTGTAGGATCTGATCATCTAAGGTGCTAAGGTTCGGTGTTGATAGTAGACAGATTACATGAGGAGACACCGTTCTGCTTGTTCTTACAGTCATGTTGTTTGTGTTGTTCAGATTTGGGTTAATATGATTGTCTTGTATGTCGTTGTGCGATGTCCTCGTAACCTCATTGCCTTGTTTGAAGACCACTTGACTATTTTACCAGCTGCAGAGGGCCTTATAGAGAAACAACAGGAGATTCTTTCCTGTATGGGAGTGTTTAGCTCCTCTTCTGCTTCAACTCTGTAATGACAGGACATACTTGATATAGATTATTGGTTAACAACTAAGGGAATGGTATCTCATTGAAGAAAACACAAAGTTAAAATCTGCATCTATTTTTTTTTAATGTTTATGAAGTGTGAGAATGTGAATGTCTGCAGGAATTTTATGAAGTATTAATGCGAGAATGTCTGTTTTTTTATTATTATTTTTGAGATTTGTATTGTCAGTTTCAGGAAACTGACATAAACACTCGGTTAACCGAAACCGGTTGGAAAAACCCAAAACCCGCTAGAACCGGATAGAAATCGAACCGATGGTTAATGGTTTGGTTTTGGTAAGGTTTTTTAGAAACCGTCTTTTCCGGTTTCGATTTTGGTTTGACCTGAAACCGAACCGAAACTGGCCATGTACAACCCTAGTTCCTACCATGCAGATGTAGGTGTGGTGTAGCTTTTTTTTTTTTCCTTTGCGGTGGAGCTTTGTTATGCATGCTAACAAAACCACATATCCCAAGAGTTTTTATGCGTGCTACCAAAACCATATATCCCAAAGACTCTCGCGGGTCTTCCCGTCACCAGCTCTTTCTACCATACCTACACCTGATTCTAACTTTTATATGGTGCTTTTGACAGCTGAAGATCATACTTGTAAAGCTTAGAAAGTAAAAGTGGTACCTCACTTCAAACAATCTAGGTATGCTTCTGCTCACACTAAGCTTGAGTCTGTTTGTGTGTAAGCAAGAATTACCAGGATTTAATCAGTTTAGGTTTGTTTGAGCTATGTTGATTCTCTGATCAACTTCTCCTTGTGTTAGCACATTTTAGGGTGGTCATAGTGGAGCGTGGTTATGGGTTGAGTTCGGAGTAATATATTATCTTGTCCTGTCTTTATGGAAGTATCTTCTGTTAATGCGAAGTATTTGTAGGTTATGTCCTGTCTTTATGGGAGTGGCAAGCAAATGCTTTTGCTTGTACCAAATGATGTGTTTTCTATGGTTGTTTTGCTGATAATGAATTTTTTTAACACATGGTAAATACAGTGGTAATTCACTATAAACATAGTCGTTCAGTCGGTAATTGATTCTTGAAAATATCTGTTCTGGCTGTAAGAGGATTGAACACTGAGCCAGGGTAAGGTGGCCTTGCAGCTGGGTGTGTAACTAGTAAGGTAGGTGATCCATATAGATATCATACCCATTGAGGCTCAACCTGTTAGAATGCAGAACCTTGTTCACAAACTTTAATTTTTGATTCCCATTCCTCCCCTGTTCTTAGGTGAAGTAGCTTTAGACCAAGCTGCCCAGCTCTTCTTGACAGTGGCAGAACCCCCACAAAAAACCCCTCATACTCGCACCAAGAAGAACGTCATTCAAATTTTAAACTTGATTGTCATCATCATCCAGAAAGACCTCCAGATCATCTGCAAACTATAGGTGATCGATGATAGTGCCATTCTGAGCAACACTCAAACCATAAATAAGACCTGATGGTGCAGTTTTGTTCATTAAAGATAGGATCTCAGCAATAAGAATGAAGTGAGGATCTCCTTGCCTTATTCCTTTCTGACTTCTAAATAGACCTCGCGTTTTTTAGGGCGATCCAAAAAGAATTTAGGGTGACTTATTCTCTTTTTTTGATCGGACAAAGAAGAAATTCATTGAAAAAAGAAGGTACTTAAGGGGGTACCTCAACCCAAGGAATACAAAAGGAAACAAAAAAAAAAAAACGAAAAGGAGAACACAAGATCAATGGGACCGAAATAAGGAGTCCCATAGAGCTATAACCATATTTAGGGTTAGACCTAACATTTTTGTATTAGATTCGGCCCAAAAGAAAGCTTGAAGTTTAAAGTTTCTAATAATACTTTCCAATCCTTTCCTTTTGTTTTCGAAGACTCTTGCATTACGCTCCTTCCATATGCACCACCAAATTGCTATCGGGATGTTATTCCAAATTCGACTAAGACGATCATCTTCCCAATTGAATTTCCAAGATTTTACATTTATAGTAACATTAGAGTTATAAATCCAATTACTCCTAGATGTGACTATGGGATGCCCTAATGGTATGTAAAAATACCTATATACCCTTTCACTAATAAAAGTGTAAAACCTAAACTCATTTCATTTAATTATAACTCATCTTCTTCTCTTCCTATTTACTACCGATTGTGAGAAAAATTTAACTATTCTTCTTCTCTTCCTCTTGACTACCGATTGAGAGAAAAAAATTCCCTCGTGAAATTTTCAAAACCAATTCATCGTATCGTCGTACCAAATCATCGTCGGTATTTTGAGATAAAGATGGCTCGACAAAAACAAACAAGTCATCAATTTGATAATAGTAACCGGCCAAATTTTATGGAGAGATTAAGAAACAAAGAGATATTTGAAGAACATAGTGAAGAAGATGAAGAACACGAAGATGATGATCTAGATACGAAGACTGATTCTGACAATTGGACTCTCCAGCAGTGTATGATGGCCCCAATTAGGTAAGGGTATACCACTATTTGGGTTTATTTTGCTTCGATTGATTGAAATCGTCACTATAATTTCTAGGGTTTTCGATTTTTACCCAGAATCGGTTGTTTCGTATAGGTTTAAACTTCCGATTATGACAGAATTCATCATTCCTCAAGAACATCGACTTTAATCGGTAGTTAGATTTAATTATCAACTACCGATTAGGTGTGGTTATTTTCTTTATGTACCAAAATTTAGGCTTAATCGGTAGTTAATTTTTTATCTAACTACTTATTATATTAGACGGTTTCGATGTAGAGGAATATAGTTTTGAATCAAACGGTAGATATGTAGTAGTTGTTAACTCCCGATTATGAAAGAATTCATCATTCTTCAAGCACATCGACTATAATTGGTAGTTATATTTAGTCATTAACTACCGATTTTCTTTATGTACTAAAATTTAGGCTTAATCGGTAGTTAATTTTTTTATCTAACTACCGATTATATTAGATGGTTTCTATATAGAGGAATATAGTTTTGAATCAAACGGTAGATATGTAGTAGTTGTTAACTCCCGATTATGAAAGAATTCATTATTTCTCAAGCACATCGACTATAATCGGTAGTTATATTTAGTCATTAACTACCGATTTTCTTTCTGTACTAAAATTTAGGCTTAATCGG